>JBBPOF010000316.1:0-28776 GCA_038091315.1 Porphyrellus cyaneotinctus | reverse complement strand
GTGATGGAACAACAAGCCAATGTCACTACTATAAAATATGTATGCACTAAGTAGTAGTGCCTTGGATGATGGGCATCAAGGACAAGGTACGCACTGCTCTTCCCTTTTGGTGCCTGGGTGCCTATAGTACCATCGTTGTTGTGTACTATGCAAGTGCATGGACGACCCCCATTGCCCTCTCGTGTGCTCGCCGCTCGATAACTCTTACCCCACCCAGGCCCATTTAGATACGCTCCCCGGGGAGGGTCTGACTCCACAACAGAGTGTGTTGTCGGGATGGCTTCGGTCCCCGTCATTCATTCGAATATGAAATGGGGGTGTATCAGTCGAACCGAATCACCAGTGACCTTGGATACAACCCTCCTCCCCCAGCGAGGCAGCTGCTTCGTCAGCGTGTAGAACATTGCTACGGTCGCCTGCTCATTAACGTACTTTGTCTGGCGGGTTAGAACTTAGAAAAGGGTACGACTACCGTGTTCGAAACTGTGGCGGTTACTAAAGCTTGGCGCTGTCAGTGTAGGACGGGATTAGATTTTGGGATGGTCGCTTGGCAGACGGGATCTGCTTATTGCATCGATTCCAAGTGTCTTTTGTTTTTGTTGAAAACAGGTGTGACTATGGATCAGCCCCATTCGTTCCAACGACACTGTGCGATGATACCATCACGAATAGCGCGCTCGACCAACCCGATATGCTTGTCCAGTAGGTACCTCTGTAGCGCTCCCCACAAGGGAGAATTTGCTATCCCACCCGCTACTCTCGCCCCACACCGTCTTGAACTTCTTCATATTCTCGTCCTGCCCCGTAACCTTGAGATACTCGTATACAGCTCTCCAGGAGCTGTCGAGCGCACCCTCGATCCAGCTATGCGATTGGGGTCAGTACGAACTTCGCGGCATCCTCTTCGAATATCACTCACCCATGGCACGTACTTATTGCCTCGCCTGCAAAGTGCAAGCGTGCGTTCGCCGCAGGGTAAGTGAACGACGCGTAGTAATCTTGGAAATCGCCAGGTCCAAAGTCGGCGAACGCACCTGAGAAAAACGATTAGCTCGTCTACGCGAGAGGACGACTGTCAACGTTACCCATGGCATATTCCTCGCGTCCCCAGTCCTTCACGTGGATGTCGACGAACTGGTCCTTCAGGTATGCGAAGGTCACCTCGGGATGTAGGCCACTATGTACCTCTGCAAGGTTACGAAGTACGAGGTCCAAAAGTACTTCTCTGGCAAGCAAACCAAGGCGGCTCGCATCCGAGGTCCAGGAATAACATGCAATGAGCACCTTGGATGGCGTACTGGAATCGACGCCATAAGACGGGTAGACGATCGTGCAAATCGGAAGATCTGTAAATGTCTGACCACCTACAATGCCCAGTTTCGTAGTCCACCAGTTCGATTTAAAGAGGATTGCGACCTTGGTGGAATCCATGCACTTCAGTGCGCGCAGGGCGTTCTTCTGCATGACATTCAAACCTGCACTGCTCAAATCGGTAGTACGGAGAACAGAAAGGGGTAATGTAGATATGACATGAGAGTAATTGTACGTCTCTCGACCGTTTACCGTAACGGTGACGGATGGAATTATGATGCTTCCCCTCGGTCGAGCAGGGTCATTGATGATCTTGTCTTCGTCGGCAGCGACCCAATCATCGGGGGGCTCCTCCACTTTAACGCGAGTTGTGCAATCCAGGAACCCAGTGGGAATTTCGACGGTTATATGGCCTTGACTTATGGCTGTAACTCGCTTATCGAATAGAATGGAACGCCCCTTCTTATTTAAATACTCCTCAATCTTCTTCGGCAACACCTGTGTTCCACCCCTACATGAACAAGATTAGATTAGGCGTGACACGAATGACGAGACATACTCGAAACACTTCCACTCTACATCCCCATAGTTGGCATCACCAATCTTGGCGAATGCCAGCGACGAGAAGATAGTTTCTACGAATGAAGCATCACAAAGACTGCCCAGGACCCCGCACCAGTTGATAACATTGTTGGGAAGATGATGTTGTGGCGGAAGTCCGAGGTGGACACTAGGTATGTACTTTGTCGCCATGTACGATCGGAGGGTGTGCGAGTCATTGGCCTTGAGCATTTTCTGTCCTTTCCTCTCCCCGGTTTCAATATCCTGTACGAGCATCCGGGTGAATGATTGCGTGACATCATCCACGATTGCATCTGTGCCTGCCCGGATGTAATCAGCGTCCACACCCATGTCTTGCGCACCGAAGGGCCCTCTGGGTGTGTCGGATACTGGTTCACGGATACCGTTGTAATAGTGGAAACATGGCTTCGAACCATTCCGAGCCTGGAAATAATGTGGAATAAGGCAGTCCCTAAGACGATCCCGACCTTCATTCAATGGTCCATATTCGGTCAACTCTGTTAATCTCTTCATGATTCCATTCTTATACTGTCCTTGACTATCTTTCTTCGGAAATGGAAAACGCATGGCACCCGCATCCTATGTGGGGAGTGAAGTCAGTGGCGGGGGAGGGGGTTGTATAGACAACACACGTAGTAGTCGTATTTGCCACCGTCTGGGAATCTATAAGTGAAAATGAGGCCGCCAGTGCGGTGTGAAGCCTCAAGGATTTCGTAGTCGATATCAAGGGAGTCGAGTATGAGGGCTGTATAGAGACCGCTGATGCCAGCACCCAATATTCCGACCTTTTTATCGGGGAGAAGGCGCGGTTGATTGTCAGAGACGTCGAAGGGATGTGACAACTGAGAAGCCTCAAGGGATAAATTGGCCCTAAGGCTGGTATGATAGTCTTGAATGATGTTCCCGCTGCAGAAAGCAAGTGGATCAGTTTCTAAAAGCATGGGGTTAGGGTGTTGCCGTTAATGCGTGGCAGGTATCGCAAAGCGTCCTAATTCTCGTACCACATGTATGGAGAGGACTTCGGATTCTGTTCGGGTTGAATGCGGTCTCGTGGCGCGGAAAATTTGCCGCACTAGTAGACTAGCCGAGGTGAGGTGGACCGACACAAACCAATATCACCTTGCTCGCGACAGTGCCTATTCGCCACCGAGCAACACGATTTCTTTGCAAAGAATTGAGCAAATAGCCCAGGCATGTAGACAAAGAACAACTCACCAAGCAGTGACTCGGACTCAAACTGAATCCCCCGAGCAAGTAGCGCGGTGGAAATTCGGCCGCCTTCCAGATCCCGGGACCGCTACAGCCCAGCCATTCGAATAAATGAAGCTCGTCTGCCAAGGTTCAGCCATCTTGCTTGCTTATAACTTAATATGAGGTGAAGAAGGAGTTGAGTCTCTCACCAATCTTGAAGGAACCACGACAGTCCTGGCAACTTCCCGGATACCCCGATCAACACCGTCATCCATCCTTGTTTCCCACACCCTTGTACCTCCATACCAACGAAATTCAAAGTGACCAACATGTCGACGAGGTGCATTCAAATATAAGAACTTCAAGAGGCGTATGTATTTCCCTATGGGCGGTGGTTTGATGTTGCAGTTGTACAAGTATAGACTGATGACGAGTCATTTCATCTCTTGAGTCCTGACATCGAAGCAGGAGGTCGTTTGATATGGCTAAATATATAGCCTGACTGCGATCAACGGACCATTCGATCACTTTCTGCCCATCCTTTCAGCTCATGTCTATTGCCAAAGGAGTCGCCCTCATCACTGGATCAGCCCAGGGCATTGGACGTGGTATCGCACTTCGCCTTGCCAGGGATGGGTTCGACATCGCCCTAAACGATGTTTCATCGAAACACGATCAGCTGCGAGCTGTCGCTCATGACATCGAAAAGTTCGGCCGCCGAACGCACTTGGTTCCTGCAGACGTAAGCATTGAGGAAGAAGTCAAAGGAATGATACAAGACACTGCTGAGAGGCTCGGAGGGCTGGATGTTGTGAGTTCTATGGGCCCCACCAGCGAATCTACTCCCAACTTCTCTTTACAGATGGTGGCAAACGCCGGAGTTGGTGTTTTAGCAGACTTGCTGTCCAGTAAAGCCACCTTGCCGGCTTTCACTGATAGTTTGGATTGACAAGACGTAACTCACAGGCGGACTGGATGACTGGGAACGAACCATGGCTGTGAATGCGCGTGGGGCTATAAATACGCTGCAGCGCAAATGATATCTCAAGGCCGTGGAGGGCAAATTATCGGCATGAGTTCCGCCGCTGGAAAGATGGGCCAGCCTCTAAGTTCTGCATATTCTGCCAGCAAATTTGCCGTTAGGGGCCTGACACAGACCGCTGGTAATGATGGTACTGCGTTCACCATGTCGCTCTCATTTTAAATATGCAATCAAATCAGCTCTCGAACTCGGCCGTCACAACATTACCGTGAATTCGGTTGCTCCTGGTGTCATTGAAACCCCAATGAGTACGTGTCCACACGATGTCTTGTGACTGGCTCACGGTTAAAACTGGGACAGCGAGGGCCGCAATGGGGGACCTTGGTACAGCGGACAAAGAAATGGTTGAATGGAATATACGTGTAAGTTGGCTCATCCCTCTGGCATGCTTTTTCGCCCTCGTGGTATTCATATATTACCGGCAGCATGCTGGCAGGAGGCCCATCAAACACGATGGTCAGCCAGAAGATATTGCAAGTATTGTTAGTTATCTTGCCTCGAAGGAGGCACATTTTATCACAGGCAAGTAACTTTTTATCTACCTTTGGTGCGTCATCTGACGTTCGTGGGACAGGACAATGTGTAAGTCTATACTTTCGTTGGACTAAAGCTCAGCTAGTCAGATTGCATACTCAATGGACTTGAAACAGATTGCTGTTGATGGCGGAATAACCATGTGCTGAGATTCGGGGATTCATAACTGGTATTCCAGGTCAATAGTTTCGCAATGCATTGTCTGTCTAGCAGAGAATGTTGAATCACTTGAGTTGTCCGGGGGCCGAGGTCTGTCACAATGCTTATCCTGCTGCAGGCAGCCCGGCGGCCAGGGAGCATCGTTGCTCCAACGGCTGCTGGTCTGTTGCCATGAGATTTCAGCTTCGGCAATGGAAATGGCCCCACGGCCCCGCAGGTCTGCTGTGGTTAGACATAGTAGAGGATCAAAACTACGAGGGGACACCAGCCACCGAGTCAGGACCCCGGCCACCGCCAGGTGTGACATGACCAGTTGTGACTGTTTGATCACGCAGGAGCCTGCTTCGCGCGGTGACCCTTTCCACTTGACAAGGTATTCCTTAGGACCGCTGCTGACCACACCTGGAAGTTGGGATGGCCATCTGAGGATGGTTGACATATAGCGAGGAGGCGGAGATTCGAGTTGCAGTGCCAAGAATATTTGCTGAGAGTAGGAATATTCGGACATAATGGAAAGAAAGGCAGTCGGACACCAAGAAATGCGTGTTAAGTCCCCGGGTACAAGACAGGTTTGATGTCACATTTCCACAAGGATTGCCAGGTGAGGCCATCCTGTGTTTCACATTTCCCTTGCATGACGAAGGAAATCTTTCAGGGTGTTCTGAAGGTCAGCGGATCGTTTGAATGTGAAATTGGGAAATAGGACATGAATTACTTGATCCACGTCGGCAAGGACAATACATAAGAGTAGCAACCTGGGCGAACCGAGACGTGCAATTTGCTTGCTACATTGGAAGAGCTGAGAATTTTGTCGGGCGAGTAGTTGGCTGTGTAAATGATGGATCAGCTGCAGTGCCGCCACGTTGGATAAGAAACAAGTGCTGCGTACGACCCGCCACTCGCTTTAAATTTGTTTCAGGTCCTTCCGTGCTGGCACTCGGTGTTCAGGACCTGCCAGAATATCCTCACAGTGTATACCAGCAGACTTAAATGTCTCTCTTCAAGCGCCATCCCAACACCGATCAGTACGACGACAACGATGCACCCATAGACCCCGACCTTCGTCTGCGCACCGTACGCACCGCGGCATCCACCATCGCCGAATCTATTCGCTCAGACATACGCAGAGAGAGAAGGTCTGCCCGCAAGAAACGCGCGCTTTTTTTCAGAAAAGACAAACGTCCAAAGACTGCGGGCTCTACCACTTCGGAAGGCTCCACCAGCCCACAAATACCAGGCCAGCGCAGAAATGTATACGTCAACGCACCACTGTCTGCCATGGAGGCCGATCAGAATGGCCAACCGCTCGCTCGCTATGCCAGGAACAAAGTACGGACAAGTAGTATGTCCTTGACCCACTTGCTCTCGCCCGCACCTCACCCTCTCTAGGATATACCCTACTGACCTTCCTTCCCAAGAACCTTTTCGAGCAATTCCAACGGTAAGTTCACCCACCCTCGTCGTCTCCACACCAATTGATGTCGTGTCGCAGGATAGCCAACATTTACTTTTTAGCCCTGGTCATATTCCAACGTGCGTGCTTCATCATCAATGCACGCCCCGTCTAACACGTCGTAGTTTTCCCCATCTTTGGGGCTGCCTCTCCTACGACCGCCGCCTTTCCGCTCCTCTTCATCCTCGTCGTTACCGCCATCAAAGACGGCGTCGAAGACTATCGCCGCGCAAGCCTCGACGAAGAAGTCAACACTTCTGCTGTCACGCATCTTGGTCAATGGCACAACGTCAATCAGCCACTAGATCCACGTCCATGGTACCAACGACTCCTGCGCATCAATGCCCCAGGAAAGGTATCCAAAGGCGTCCAAAAGCTCCGCGAAAAGGAAGCAGGCGAGGGGATGCGGATCGTGCTAAACAAGAGCGGGGATGGAGACAGGGTCAGCGTGAGCACGGTGGATCCCAGCGAGAGTACGCTCAGCCTTGGAAGACCGACCGGTGCGGGTGGAAGACATCTCGAGGACATTGCCAGCATCGATTCACATACGTACCCTCCCGGCTTACCTCCTGCCGCAGAGCTTGGTTCTTGGGGTCAGAACAAGTCGACTTCGGTATATCAGCAGAGCATACCCCCTCGGTCGTCGTTTGGCGTCATCGACTGGAGACGGAGGACCACTGGGACCGCCAGGTGGGAGAGGACACTATGGAAGAAGTTGGAAGTCGGGGACATCGTACTGTTGAGGGAGAACGAGCAGGTTCCGGCAGACGTTGTCGTGTTGTCAACATCGGATCCGGACGGACTCTGCTACCTAGAGACGAAGAACCTGGACGGGGAGACCAACTTGAAACCACGCAAGGCTGTCCGAGCAACGTCTTCCATTTCCTCAGAAGAAGACATTGAAAAGTCATCGTTCGTCCTCGAATCGGAGCCACCCCACCAGAGTCTATATCTCTATAACGGAGTTTTGCGTTACACAGACGCTACTACTGGTGACATCCGCAAGGAAGGCGTCTCGATCAACGAACTTCTCCTTCGTGGTTGCACCGTACGGAACACCGCTTGGATTATCGGTCTTGTCGTTTTCACGGGTGAAGACACCAAGATCTACCTCAACGGAGGAATAACGCCGTCGAAACAATCCAAGATCGCCAAGGAAACCAACTTCAACGTTATCGTCAATTTTGTCTTTCTCTTCATCATCTGCACCCTCTCTGCAATCATTTATGGTGTCCTGGATGGCATGTCGGATACGAGCGTGAAGGTTTATGCACCAGGCGTAGATTCGACGAACTCTGCCGTGCTCAATGCCCTCGTAACTTTTGTGTGAGTTTGTCCCCTCGCTGCGCTAGCGCCGATCTGAAATGATGATGGCGCAGTTCGTGCCTGATCGCATTCCAGAACATTGTCCCCGTATCGCTTTTCATCTCGATCGAAATCGTCAAAACGATCCAGGCCTACTTCATTGCCCAGGACATCGACATGTACTACAAACCCTTTGACACTGCCTGCGTCCCCAAGAACTGGGGTATCTCTGACGACCTGGGTCAGATTGAATATGTCTTCTCCGACAAGACCGGCACGCTTACCCAGAACGTTATGGAGTTCCAAAAGTGCTCCATTCATGGGGTAGTGTATGGAGAGGGCGTCACGGAGGCGCAGCGCGGCGCGGCGACGAGAGAAGGTCGAGCGGACACCGTCGAACCCGAGGAGCTTGCGCGCAAGCTGGCGGGGCTCAAGAACACCATGGTGTCCACCCTCTCCAAGGTCTTCAAGAACCGGTACGCACAGATCGACAAGCTCACGCTCGTCTCTCCCAAGCTCGCGGAGGACATCGCAGATCGGACATCGGAACAAGCGGGGCATATCACCGCCTTTTTCCGTGCGCTTGCTATCTGCCACACGGTCCTCGCAGATAAGCCTGAACAGGCGGAGAAGCCATGGTACCTGGAGTACAAGGCTGAGTCGCCGGATGAGGCTGCCCTCGTGGCTGCTGCGCGAGATGTCGGGTACCCTTTCGTAGGCAAGTCCAAGGACGCGATCGATATCGAGGTGATGGGACAGCCGGAACGGTACACGCTGCTCAAGACGCTCGAATTCAACAGTTCGCGAAAGCGGATGAGCGTGATCGTGCGTATTCCGGACGGACGGCTCGTCTTGTATTGCAAGGGTGCGGACTCGGTCGTTTACGAGCGGCTTTCGGCCAACGTCGATCCGGCGCTCAAGGAGAAGACGAGCAAGGATATGGACATGTTCGCCAACGGGGGCTTGAGGACGCTTTGTATTGCGTACAGGGTATTGACCGAGGATCAGTTCTTGATGTGGATCAGGTCGTACGATGCGGCGTGCGCGGCGACGGTGAACAGGGAGGAAGAGGTCGAAAAGGCAGCATCGACGATCGAACAAGAGCTCATGTTACTTGGTGCCACGGCGCTGGAGGACAAATTACAAGAAGGTGTCCCAGAGGCGATCGAGACATTGCACCGTGCGGGCATCAAGTTGTGGATTCTCACAGGTACGCTAGACTTTACTCGCGTGGGTCCCGACCCCTTAGCGTACTCTTCTCAGGTGATAAGCTGCAAACGGCCATCGAGATCGGGTTTAGTTGCAATCTGCTCAAGCAAGACATGGAGATCATGATCTTGTCTGCTGACAGTCCCGAGGGAACGCGTGCACAGATCGAGGCAGGGTTGAACAAGATCGCATCTGTGGTGGGTCCACCGTCCTTGGACCCACGTAAACGAGGCTTCGTACCTGGCGCCCGGGCCGCGTTTGCGGTTGTCATTGATGGCGAGACGCTGCGACATGCGTTGACGCCCGACATCAAGCCCTTGTTCCTCAATCTTGGCACGCAATGCGAGACGGTCGTGTGTTGCCGTGTGTCGCCGGCTCAAAAGGCGTTGACGGTGAAGCTGGTACGTCCGTATTTTTTTGTCAAGGACGCATGTTCATTGGCCATCCAGGTCAAGGAGGGTCGTCAAGCGATGACCTTGTCTATCGGCGACGGTGCCAATGACGTGGCGATGATTCAAGAGGCCAACATTGGTTGTGGACTGTTGGGTCATGAAGGTTCACAGGCTGCCATGTCGGCGGATTACGCTTTTGGCCAATTTAGGTTCCTGACAAAATTACTTCTCGTTCATGGCCGCTGGTCATATCAACGTATCGCGGACATGCATAGCAACTTCTTTTACAAGGTCATTTGCATGCCGTCATCCTTCGCGGGTCTGTTTGACTGACCGATGTTGGCTATAGAACGTAATCTGGACACTGGCCACGTTTTGGTATCTCATCTACTGCTCGTGCGTCATCGAGTTTTGTCATGAAAACGGTACCGCCGCTTACCATTCTCGGATAGCTTCGACGCGACATATCTGTATGATTACAGTTTCATCCTTCTATACAACTTGATTTTCACCTCGCTGCCTGTCATCGTCCTTGGCGGTAAGTGCTTCGTGGCCTCGTTGGGAATTTGTCGTGCTCACGTCCAATCTCTCAGCTTTCGACCAGGATCTCAACGCGAAAGCGGCGCTGGCTTTCCCTGAACTCTATGTTAGAGGCATCCGTGGTCTAGAATATACCCGGATAAAGTTCTGGTCGTATATGTTCGATGGTCTTTACCAGTCCGTCGTCGTCTTTTTCATTCCTTATCTTGTGTGGTCGCTTGGTCTCCCGACATCTTGGAATGGCAAAAGCATCGAGTCCCTAGCTGATTTTGGCACTACCGTCGCGATTGCTGCCATCTTTGCGGCGAATACCTTCGTTGGATTGAACACCCACTAGTACGTTCTTTATATGACCGTACAAAGCAGGAGGTTGACGCTGACTTGGACTCTATCCAGTTGGACGTACATCACGTGGATTGTCGTCATCGGATCTTCACTCGTGATGCTCTTGTGGGTCGTGATTTACTCGTATCTCCCAGCCAACAATTTCATCTCGAACACGGGATCGTTCGTGAACGAAGTGGAAGTAGTGTTTAGTAACGTTACGTTCTGGGCTACGGTGGTCTTCTCGGTGTTGGTCGCATTAGGTAAGTGGACAAACTGCAAACGCATGTCCGGCATGGGTTTTGACCTCTCGCCTTCAGCTCCGCGCTTCCTCTACAAGTACGCTTCTTCCGCGTATGCGCCACTCGACAAGGACATTGTTCGCGAGATGTGGGTCAGCGGCGACCTGAAGGACCGGCTAGGTATACGTCATCGCAAAGCGTCCAAGAACAGTAGTATATCCGATCTGGAGACCGCGCCCATGTTTCGCGAACCACATGCCCGGTCGGCCTCGGAGCTTCACTTGTCCCAAGGATACGAGCCCACGCAGGTATCACCCGAGTCGGACGTAAACGAGAAGCGTCCAAGGGCGTATACTAATGATTCCCTTGGTGTCGATGCCGAGCGCACCCCGCCGCCACTGATTGCGATGGGGTCAGAAATGGTGGACGTGCGTACGGAGCAGTCGACCGGGTTGACGGTGTCCCCGCACATATCATACTACTCGTCGAACGACATCCCGGCACCCTCTCCGATACCGCCCTCGTTGTACCGATTCTCGAACGGGGAGGTTGGGGAGAAACCACCGTCGATGCCAGAGGCGTTTGAGATGCAGGTTCGGCAACCTTCGTCGTCGCATTCGCCACCGCCATCTGGATCACAGGGATTTCCTTCTGTGTATTCGACGGGTGCGCCCTATCTGGACGAGTCGAGACCAAGTTCGTGGGTGGGAGGTCGGGCGATATGAGGTTCAGACGGCCGCTGGCGTTTTGTGTAATGATAGACCTGTGTGGCGATCTGAGCACGTTGTTGTTGTAGTACTTGCTTCATCATATCCTCCCTCCGACTTTCCCTTCCGCTCCACGGCTTACCTACTTATTGTAAATTCTTACTCTTTCCTGCGCGTCGACGCAAACTGCCATCAGTGCCAATCCTGTTACCATAATATGGACTTTCTTTGGACCCTTTTTCTTTCCTCTTCCCTCTGGATGACACAGGTAGATGGCATTGCTTTGACGATCCCTCAAGGTAACGCATGCTAGTAGTAGTGTATTACAAAAATGATTATGTTATCTATAAATTTTCATTAAATGGGTATCTCCATCATCCGACGAGACCAGTTCAACGTGGGGCGTACCGATGTCTCGCAACGAAACGTCCGACGCGCGGATATGTGGGGAGGTTCAACTATAACGAACTATCACTGTTGTCAATTTTATCTGGCATTTGACCGCATAAACGACGTCATTCACCCCAGCTAAGAACTCGAGCCTGTCGATGTGGGAGAAGGTGCCCAAAGAGACGTTTCGAACTGTCACTGATGGAAGTGATAAACATCATGACTGTGGCGCGACTTGGACGGCCTCTGGACGTGACAAGGAGGCTGGTCAGAAGACGTGCAACTACCCCGGACGAGAACGGATGCATTTACATAAGAAGAGCCTGTTTTGAGAGACTGAGGTGAGAACGCGTGTGCTGGTCATGTCCATGGTCAGAAGACCTGCCTGTCCCACTGAACTGGGTAATAATGGCAAATCGATCCCCCCGACGTGTCGCAGGAGCGGACGTATGTTTACAACGCGCCATTATCCAGAACTTGAACAGACACCGCCGGGCGTTCCCGGTAGGTACAACTAGAACCTGAATAAATAAGCTACCTCTCACAGGATCAGCCAATAGAAAGCGTTGATGGACTTGCTTGTCGGGGAACCCAGATTTTCAGAAGGAATCGAGCGCAAATCGACAATGAAACATGAAATTGAACATGGAGAACGAAGAGCGGGCGGGACTCGGGTCGGGTCCAAGCTACAACTTATTAAATGACACGTGTATACTTACTACTAGGAGGGCGGCGCCGATGGGTGAGTACATGTGACTCGGAACGAACGGGCGGACGTACCAGCCGAAGGTTAACGGATGTCAGATACCGTCATTTCATGCCAGCCTACCGCTAGTGAGTGTACTTCTTCTTTGTCTAGGCTATGTTCATTGCGATGACGAACCTCCCATCGCTGTACATTCTGCTCTTCCCCACCTTTATGACATCGAGACATGGTCACTGGCAGGCTCCAGCCACGTTTCGTGATCAAACTCTCGGCGGACCTTTGGGGTCGATTTGAGAGCATGCCCCCAAAGCCTGAAGGGGATATTGCCTCCGAGAAGTCATACTCGGACCTCAGTAGCCGGAAAATTGAAACTGCATGCGAAACCGACCGTGCCCGGCCGTGCGCCGTATCATCCCTGCTGGCGCCTGCCCGCAATGATGCATACAAAGATGGGTTCGAGCTGCCGCTGAAAAGGCTGTGGGTCATTTCCTTCCCCCTCTCTCTCGCTCCTGTCCAGCGGTTTTCCCAACCGCCATCCATTATCCTGGCTTGATTCTCCCTGGCGACCAACAAGCATACGCCCTGAAATATGATCGGTGATATTCCTTTGGACAAGGCAGAGCTACTGGCAATGGTGCTGGAAGCGCTCCTGTATGGTAAACGATGTCAGCGATGGATCATGCATAATTACTGACCATTTTTTGTGCCAAGGTTTCTCGTTGTTCATGTTCGGAGGAACGATCTGGACATTGACATTGAATCACTCCAGCCTGCGAGTAAAGTGCAAGATGCTTGCAGTATCATGCTCGTTGTTGCTGCTCAGCACGGTTGTGGGTGGTTCCGTTCGTTTTCCCGAATGATGATCAGACTGAGATCCGCCGATCTGGGGTATACAGCACCTTATCATCGATGTCATCAGGGTCATGGAGGGTTTCATATTTCTCCCACACGACTACCCAGGAGGGCGTATTAGGTTTTTTTCCAATGTGGCGCATTGGACGTTCGTGTACAAGAACTACGTGTACGCAGCACAGACCCTCGTAGGGGACGGCGTCGTTGTGAGTTTTGTTGCATCCAGAAGAACGTCATCCGCTAATTTCAACTGTAGCTCTATCGCTGTTATGCAGTATGGCAATCTAAGCTCGTCATGATCGTACCTACCCTACTTTGGTGTGCCGTTGGGGGTAAGGGCGCTGTAACATCTGCAGCGGATCGGAATCGTTAATGACCTTTTTAAAGTAACCAGCTTTGCTTGCCCGTATACCGAATCACGCACAAAGGATGGTGGTGTTTTTGAGAAGACCCTCGCGCGATGGATCACTTCGTTCTGGACCTCGACGTTGGTGATGAATGTCTTGACGACCTGTGTGTATTGCGTTTTATGGATGTTGGAGAGCGCTTCCAAACTTTTCCCACTCTACCAGCTTTGTTGGCTTATCGTATCTGGAACGTCGACCGTAAGGCCAAAAGGTCGAGTAACAACCCAAGGCCGGAACTGCGGCCCATTCTACTCATCGTTATCGATGCTGGCGTGATATACTCCGTCACGCTCTTCACAGCGTTGATTTGTTATGTCAATAAATCCAACAGTCAATACGTGGTTGTAGACATGGTTGGTCACCCTGTCTCACTCGTTAATGATAATAGTCCCACTGAAACATTATTGCTTACTACTAGATTATGCCCATCATCTCTATCACGTTCTACATGGTTATCATCCGTGTTGGGTTGGCTCATCGGGCGGCCCAGAAGGCACTTTCAATGCACTCACACGAGCACAGTTGCTCCGCCCAGGGCTTCACTGTGGACCGCGGCAGCAGAGTGCCGATCGACATCACTTTGAACGGAAGCAAGGTCGACAACGGTCAACGTCGATCGATGAGTTCGATGAGTCACATATGTTCGGACAATCACCGTCGCAGCGACATCAAGTTCGAGGGAATCGAAGAGGAGGTATGAACTAGTTTGTCGACGTGGCCGACCATGCGCAGACCAGGATGCGTGGCATGCGCAACACACCTATTCGTAACTGCATTTTATTACTTGGGTACTGCTTTCTACTTTAGGTCGGTTCCTTCAACTTCCATGTGCACTGTCGTCGTCGTCGTCTCTGTCGACCTTCGGTTGCACTATGTTGTAGTTTAATTTGTAGATGGTGTATGTATTTGGTGGTGGAATTTGGGATGAATTGAATGTACTTTTTTGAAAGGGCTGTTCTGTATTCGGGAGAACAGTCCCACCGGTTGTGATCTTGCTTGTTACATAACCTTTGTTCTAGTCAATCACGTCGAGACGGTCAGCTAACACACACTGCGCAACAGATGGGCTACTAGTACCACCGATCTTGGCCTCATTCCCGCCTACCAGTTGCGACCATTGCTCCCTCGTATGTTTCAGTCACTATCACATGATGCACTAGTTGTCTGATCATTTATCGTGACATACCATCTTTTCTCACCGTTTCTGATGCGTTTTGAAGTCACACGGGGTATATAGGTCAGGAAACTCGGACGATAGTAAGATTCATGTATGTTATCGAGTTTATGTTGCGCTTATTGGGACAGTCTGAGTTTACGGAAGGCGCTAGTCGCCCGTCACGAAGCCAGGACCGCAGTTCTTCACGGGGCATTCTCTATCCCAGGTCCTTGTCGACGGAAAGAACGTTGGTATGGACCGTGCACGAATTCCGACTTTTCGCCTTGGTCAGATGGGGTGGCGCAAGGGAGTGGCGAAAAGTCGGAAATATCAAGCGGCACGGCGATGATCCATGAAATTCGGGTCATTCGCCTCCACAAGGCTCGAATCCCTGTCGGAAACACTCCCCCTGACGAAGGAGCTCGTCAAGGATAACCGTCGGAATCATCAGCGGTACGTGCATACCGGTGCCTGCGCCATCTCGACCAACTATAGCCGCCCAATCCATTGGTAACACACAGCGAAATTTCGTTCGTGTTCTTCCTTTGCGCTTCACTTCTTTTGGGTGCCCTATAGCGAATATAGTATTTACTCCGACGTCTTCGTCCAGCTCAGAGAACTCGAGGTGCAACCGGAGCTAGCTACAGGTGACCTCGTCTTCTCTGCTCTCTCCCTAAACCCAGTCCTCGTGGTCTTCGCGCCAGACTTATCTTGCCTTCGAAACTCGAAGACATCCAAGTACTGGATTGATTCCGCTCAGTTTCGTTGGGGATCACGTGTGGATGTTTATTATCGGCCTGTCAAAATTCAAGCTCTGGTATTATTCGCGAGGTCCGACCCTCGGTCGCGGCGTAGCGCAAGACAATTAGATCTTTTGATCATTATCGATTACTATATCAGGCCCTCAGTGGTGCTGCGGTGGTCTCCGAAGAACGATCAACGATCAACTACCACGACTAGCACAGGTTGCTGGAATATTAGACATGCGGGTGCGCAAACCTTGGTTTGAGGGTCGTAGTCAGCACTGCAGTCTGCTACGACCTTCGCGATGGGGTTACTACCAACGTATCAAGACCTCCCACGCAGTCAAAAGCTGTTCCTCGACGTCTCGCATATTTGCACCGCCTGATCGCATCAGTCTAGAATCTACTACCACTTCACCATTTACAAGTGTCGCGTCAGCCGTATTTCGGCGTCTTTGATTCAAATAGAATACTCTTCGTTGCGCCCGCCGTTCATCTGTCATCCATTCTTCGTCAGAACGCGTAGCATGCGGTTCTGCTTCAGTACCGCCTGGTTTCTAGAGAATCGCTTCAGTAGTTAGCTGGCAGCTCGGTTTCTTTTGAGTATATGTATATGTTTAAATGCTGCACGAGGCAATTAATACCGTTTTCTGACTCTTTTACTTTGGGGATCGGGAAATTGTGGACACCTCCCGCGTCCCCGAGGTGATGCTGCTTCTGGAAGGAAGATTTGTTTATCAGCAGTAGTTGCTATCCACGTAATACAAGAAGAAGAACATAACTTCAAGCTGAACATTTCGATGGGATGGTACGAGAATGCAAGTCAATGATAATGATCTTCACTCGTTGACGTTACGCAATGTTTCTCGCTTACGGCAATATTTGGGCGCCCAACATCGTCCTTGGCACACGGCACTGGATACCATAGAATTTTCACATTTTCAAATACACTGGGAAAATTGGTCATAATGCACAGCAGAACATGTGGACCAGCTCCTGATCGTGCATGGGTTTTTGACAGAACGCAGTGTGACCGATCGTACAAGGTCGATGTCGACCAATCACGTGCGTCGTACGGCTGCAATCGTATTTGACGATAAGACGGGCGCTGGCCAGATCTATTTCGATGCTACACGTGCCGTGCCACGTTCAGGGCTTGGCTACAATACTCGTCCAGCCTAGTCATGTGCTATTCCATTCAAGAGACGCAAACCGTTCATACGCCTGTCGATCGCTTTCCGGGGATAGGAACGAGAAGCCACAGCCTAGTGGCAGGTTTCAAATCGACATCATTAGCTCAGCTGTTCCACTGGTACCGTAGCGTTAGAACATTCGACTCGGAGCATGGACGAGACAATCGTTTTGTCAACCCCAACGAAATTGACTCGGGCAGCCGATACAAGGAAGACTATGCTTCGTCACGGAATCGACGCTCCTTTTCTTTCCGCGATAATTTGCGTCGGACCGACGCCCGAGGCCACTAGAGAAGGCAAAGAGAAGTTGAGGCGATAGCGCGTATCGCGCGTTCTCGACCACAAGTATGTCGACTTGGCATGAAAACTGGAATACGGCCGTCGATTTTCAAAATCCAGATGGATGAGAGAGTACGGGTATCTTGTGGCAGGTGTTCCCAGGCCGAAGTGCGATTCCAGTAGAAGACGAACCTCGTGTCTCGTCCAAGTCGTATGGACAGTGGAAGATTCGGAAGACTTAATGAGGGTATACCTCCCGAGTCCTTCCGAAACGATGTAGTGGCGTTGCAACGCGTTGTAGACTCAAAGATCTGGAGCGCTGAAGTGCTTTGACTAGGGTTTGGGCGACTAGTGGAAAGGGCATCAGCTTGCGGATGATTGCGTATCCGAAATGTTCGGTATCCCAGCGTTCGCTTTTCGAAGCGAAGAGGGTTCGGGACAAACCGAGTGAGCCATCCGGGTCCGAGCGATATGTAGTCCTGCAAAGCGTCCGCAGGATGAATTTCAGACTCACACGCAGAAGAACCATCTTTCATCAGTATACCCAATTTGAATGCAGGAAACGGTGGGGGTACTTACGTCGGTCTGTTAGCTGGTGTCCTGAAGTAATACTGTCGCAAATGCCCTGTTCAAATTAAGACCACGGTCGGCATCTGTTGATGGATTGACCGAGGCTGAAGCGGAATTTGTAGCTGACATCTCCCCGACCCCCTCTCGTGCATGCTGGCAGAACATAGGAGATTTTGGATGGATGCTCGAGGGAAAATTCTTGCCACAACATTCATTGCCAGTTCTCTCCGGTGAAAATAGGTCAGGCACATGACCGACCTACAGGTTCAATTTGGTGCTAAGCTAGACCATCCTTTACGAAAGCGGGGTAAGTACTTGACTCTTGTGCGCTGAATACTTACATAATCATGTCAGTAGTTGCTCCGAATATCTATCTCCTCGAGGGGCAGGGGGGTCCTGATTCAGAGCGGGACCTCGGGCGAGTGTATATGATGACGCATCGCGCTCGAAATTATGTGGTGACGTCGACACCTTTCTGATTCGCATTGCAAAGATATTCGCGAGGTTGGGAAGCCGAGGTCCGTCTATCCGTCATGATTCGGTCAAAGGAACGAGGGATCCCGAATGAGAAGCCGGGAAATTCATGGTGTCTCTATATGTTGTTGCTTCCAGGTCCGCGGAGTATTGTGACATACCATGTCCAAGATCACCCTCTGGGCAGAGTCCGTGGACCAGGACTCGTCTTCGAGCTAGGATACCGCTATTGGCGTCATTAGCCAGGCAGCCCCGTTTGGACTGTGTCTCGTGGATAACGTTGATCGGCGAACAGCCAAGCAGACCGCCACAGAAAATGGAAAGGGGGTTCTGAAGGTGTTCTATCAGGCCTAATCGCGCCAATCTCGAGAAGAGGTCAGTTGGCAACGAATGAATTACCTGCAGGCCAACTCACGGCTGTTTCAGGAACTAGTCATGATGGATTCAGATTGCCCGATATGGTCATGCACACGGAAACTTCCGACTCGGCCCGGGACATGCAAAGGTGACCTCTTGGACGGATACTTATTCCTTGCTGTCTCGACTGCCGTTCGTCCTCGCACTCCACCCAAATCATGTCGCCTGCGCAAGAGGCCCAAGACAAGTCTTCATCCACCATCTTGAAGGAGCGTAGATTCAAGCTGAGCAGGTGCGTCACCACCACCCTTTCCCCACTTTCTCTGACGCTCCTCAAGGGCGTGCGATCGTTGTAGGTGAGAGCGTCTCCGAACGCACTACGCAGTCAATGATGCTGACACTGCGTCCAGACGAAGGAGAATCAAATGCGACGAGGGACATCCCTGCCAGGCCTGCTTGACGGCCAACTCGCCATGTACGTTCGAAGAACCGGGTAAACGTACACATCCCCACAAATCAAAGTACGTACACGCGGATGCCCCACCTGTGTTGGCACTTACCTCACCATGCCCTAGACGCACCGCGACCCTCGAGGACAGGATGCACCAGCTCGAGACCCTCATTCAAGCGATCCCTCCCGCTGTCTTTGCCGCTGGAGGGTTAACTCCACCACACCTCACGCCAGATCCCAACACCGCAAGTCCCATGAACACGTTTCCTTCTATGAACCACTCGTTTTCTTCGGGTGTCCCTCCGCCATCCCTCCACGTGTTCCCACTTACAAATCCATCTACCCATTTCACGACTCAGACGTCAAGGGGCTCTCCAAGACAAGAGAGCCCTAATACGATATTTCGCTCCATCCTTGGGCAACATTCTCACCCCTGTGCCGAACAATCTCTCGAAGAGACTTCCCGGATGCATGCATCGTATCTCTATTTCGACGACGAAGGGTATACACGATGGCAAGGAGAGACGTCCGGTCTACCTCTTCTCGACCTCCTCGTGGAGAACCGTTCTCCTGTCAAGTCCGAGACGGAGCAGGGCTCTCCAGACCCGAGCTGGACTGGCAAGCAATCCCCTACTGCCAATGCCCCTTGGTTTCCCAACCGGACACCCCGCCGAACTGACGTCAACCCCGAGACCCTTTGGCGACTCATAACATCACACATCGTTCCAGAACTGATGGACAGGTGATCTCTTCCGTGTCTCTTATTTTTGGTTCCTTCTAATCATGATGTGTCGTCAGTTTGGTGCAGTGCTATTTGTGTACGACCTACTACCTTCTCCCATTCTTGCATGTTCCCACGTTTCTAGCGGTTCGTTGAATTATTTTGTGCCCTTTCTTTGACTCATCCATGGCGTCAGGATTACGGGAACCCTCAAAAATGGGCAGAACCTGGTTTCGCTGCCTTTATCGTTGCTATCTGTTGTCTTGCATCACGTCACGTCGACGACCCTCGTGTCCGATCGGATCCTAATGAGGGTGTTTCGGCAGGTGCCCAGTGGTTTGAACTTTTCGGCCGTCTCCGTACACTTCCGATCGCGGATCGTCCGACACTTTACACCATTCAGGCGGACTTGATCGCCGCTGTCTACGCGGTGGGATTAGGAAAGCTTTCCAAGGCTGCCGCTCTATTGTCCGAGGCCATCACAGTTTCGATAGACGCCGGTTTGCACCGCTCCGCTGACACGTACGATCTCTTCGACCCCATCGAAGACGAGGTTCGGAAACGCACTTTTTGGTGTGTGTACCTATGGGACAAGCAGTTAGCAGCCCACTTTGGCAGGCCACCCCTGGTCCGCCTTCGGGATTGCGATATCGGGGAACCCACGGTTATCGACGACGAGTTCGTCACTCGCGAGAGCATGGTGTCGCAGCCCACAGGCACAGAAAGCCGAATGAGTGCGTTCGTGGCAGCTATACGCATCATGGTCGTCATGGAATCCGTCTTGGATATCCCGCCACCGCACCATCGGGCTGGGGACTCTTCGCCTTTTTTGCGGCGTGCAGCGGGAGTGCTGTCAGGCCACATGCGACCGAAGGATCTGCGCGATGAAGAGGATTTGTTGGACAGGATACACAGGTCAATACCCCCATACTGGGCTTATACATCCGAAACTCTGGCCAGCGACGATGTCATCCGAGTCACGCAGGCAGTACGACTCCACTGTGCTGAGCAGTTTGTCAGGATGTTGATCCACAGGCACCGGTTTTCTAATCTGGTTGCGGAGAGAGTCTACAACGGCTCGCCAGAGGAAGAGCTAAGTGACTTTGAGCGGGAAGCCATGGTCGCTGCACAGGCGTGTGCTTTGCAAATCATCTCGTCCCACATGCAAGTCGCAGCCAAGGGGCTGATGACGTATTGTAAGTCGGCTCTGATTTCGATGTTCTATATGATTACCGACTGTCCTTCATAGACGGGGTTCACGTCATTCACCAGTTGACTCAAGCTGGCCGTACCCTCTTGGCCATATCGATCAACTGCAAAAACGAGAATCTTCAGTCCCTGATTCAGCCTGGCCTCGAAGCCATTCGATCATGTGTCGCATTGCTACGACGGTTCAGCGGCCGGTATGTTTGCGGCCAAAGGTCAGGGGACCTCATGGAGGAGTTCTGTCGCCGTGGGTTTATTTCCAACCCTGATATGGTTGTCATGACTTACCTACTGTTTAGTCGCACAAATTCCTCTTGAGCCATCCCGGACTGAGTCTCCCGAACAGTTGAACTCACGACCTCCGTGGATAAGGCCCATACGCAAAAAGTCCCCTTCCACGATCAAAAGTAGTGGCAGTGAGGGCGGTTCTCATCGCAGCAGCCCGGAGGCCTTTTCACCATCCGAGTTCTTTGTCGAATCTCCGGTCGGCCTCACGAGTTCCCAGTCAGTTGGCCCAACCGCTACAGGCGGGTCAGCCGGTTATCTTAATGCCAACCGTCGTGCCTCACTCATGCTGCCTTCGTTTCTGGATACGTCCGCTGCATTAGACATGGATCCAAACGTGTACATGTCATCACCCGCAGATGTGATGGGCATGTTCGATGGTTCCATGGACGTTTCGTCGATGTTTACGCCTGATTTCAGTATGGGACACCACTCGACTGAGTCGAGCGATTCCCTGTATGGGCACCTCGGTGGGGCAAGTTTGGTTACGTCGCCATGACCATGTGCCGTGTGCATCTGATGCCGATTGTGTTCGTTCATCTGTACGAGCAACCACAAGCCTGTATCCCTCCATATTATGTATATTTTCGCGATCATTATCTTTTACTTTTACCCTCAATATGATGAAGCTTGAAGTTGACGACGGATAGAGTATTGATAGAGGGTCACGTGAGCCCATGTACAATAGTTGTGTTGGCAATGGAAACCTCGTTCTCGATCTTGGTATTCCATTTCTACCAGCATGACAATTTATACGCCGTGAATAATATGCATTCCTTTAATTTTTCCCTTTCTTTCAGGTGACTACCCGCAGCCCGGAGGGATACAGTTCGTGTCAGAGATACGCTGGGATGGGAAATTCTCGTGTCGGACGCGCCTTGGTGCTTGTGTCCTTGATGGTCGGTTGTCAATCTGGTGCGACACACTCAAGGCGTACTTCTGGAGGCATTCATCTCCCCATCGCTCGGACACCGTTGTCCAATCTCGCGCGGCGTTCTGTGAACACCGGCTCCATCGGCCTCGGCGATTTCGAGGACATGTAATGATCCTTTTCACGTTCTTTCCTTCTCTACGCTGATCCCGTCGATCTCTAGAACGTATACTGTGCAGATCCAAGTCGGCGAGACGCACATACCCGTCGTGTTGGGTAAGGAATCGGCCCTTGTTCGGTGGCGAGACTGGTGACTAACACGCTCTCTTGAAAGATACGGGTTCCTCGGATCTATGGGTTTTATCGACGTCGTGTCAGGAAACGTGTTCGCCCAGCAAAGTTCCGTTGTACTCGCCGTCGAGTTTTCGTCCTGCTCATCTCGACTCGATGTTGACATATGGGGATTCCAAGACCGGGACGTACGCTGAAGGCCCAATTGGGTCTGACTTTGTCTCCTTGGCTGGCTTGAATTCACTGGATCAATACTTTTCCGCGATCAATGCCACGAACACGTCTGTCCTCCAGACGGGCGCAGCTGGTATTTTGGGGCTTGGATTACCTTTCAATAGGTTCGTGTTGGCTAATTCTTGAAGGAGACCCTGCTCGGTGTTGATTTACGTTCAAGTCTCCTCTGGACGGACTTACTCCACCACCAAAATGGTAGCGCCAATGCGACCAATGCAATGCTGCATCGTGTTGTGCCTCTGGAGGCCATCGATGCTAATGTTCGCTTTCCCGATCGCCTCAAAAACCTCGCCACGCGCTGGTTCCCAAAGAACGGCCTCGGAGATGACGCAGGAACACCACTTATGCGTCCTATGGGACAATTGACCACTTTGACTCTCCAGTCATCAATTGCAAGCTTTGGGCCACTTATCCCACGCCTCGTAGCTCAGGAGGTGTTGGACTCTCCAATGTTCTCGATCACCCTTCAGCGGGACACGATTCAGATTGGAGGAAACGA
The DNA here is from genome assembly GCA_038091315.1 of Porphyrellus cyaneotinctus. Classification (NCBI taxonomy): domain Eukaryota; kingdom Fungi; phylum Basidiomycota; class Agaricomycetes; order Boletales; family Boletaceae; genus Porphyrellus; species Porphyrellus cyaneotinctus. Next base: position 6,100 of record JBBPOF010000316.1, on the reverse strand, counting down.
AGGGATGCTGTCCATCGGACAGCTTCCGCCATCCGTGCTGAGCGAAAGTTTGACGTGGGTAAGTGTACGTGGTTATACCACGTCTCAGGGTGGGCTGACTCCTCCATCGGATGCTCCTGGCGAGGTTCGGTTGATGCACTTGACGATTATATAGTTGCTCATCCGTATGTCGACTAATAGGTGTACCCAATAGCCTGGGAAATTCCACTGGATGACGTCTGGTTCGATGGTGTCAAGTTGGCCAGGTCCAAAATGTCATCTCCGAACATTTCTCTCTCAGCACTGATTGATACGGTCGGTCGTCCGTCCCTGGTACTTGACCGTGTCAGTCATAACTGACGTACAAATAGGGCAACTCACTCGTTCGTGGTCCCCCCGACGTTGTCGCGCAGATCTACACGACCCTCGGAGGGAAACGATTTGCATGTTCGCCAGCTCATACCCTGGAATTTCAGATCGGCGGCAAACTCTTTCCTGTGGACCCTCGTGATTTTATCAGCGAAGCTCGTCCAGGTGATCCTGAACTTTGTTTGGCTAATTTGGTGGCGACAGACGTTCCTGTTTCCGATGGTACCGGATACCTGTATAGCTGGAACTTGGGGGATCCGTTCTTAAAGAGGTGGGTTGCCCTTTCATCTCTGCAAATGGTTTGATATTGGGGTTGTATGCGTTGCATATCAACTATCGCGGCACGTTTGGGAAACCTGACAATCAGGTTGAGAGACCTATCTCAGTCGGGATGCGGGCATTATCCCGTGGCACACATCTCTTGGTACGGGCGCATCCCGCTTTCCAGAAGGAGCATTGAGGCTCCGAAATAATACATAGTTCCATGTCACTCATTCATACCCCCGTCGATCTAGCGTATTAGCCGCATTCCATTTCGGTTCACTCACGCATCCCTCCCAAAATCCACCTCGCGTGGGCCTGCTCTCTACCGTCGAACGCAATTCGGGTAAACAATTGTGTGAGGACAAACACCAGGCGGAACGGGAGCATGATGGTTTTCCGAGTACGTCTTTATGTACGTTGTATAGTATGCTTGCCTTGGTTGACCGACCTGCTTTTGTTCTTAGTGATCGCGGAGCCGGCACCCTCCTCGCTCCCACCTTCCCGAGGTACCGGGATTGGAGGTGTACCTCTCGCGCAGCGACCCACTGTGACGCAGAGCAACGCTCCGGGATTAATTACAAACGGCGTATCAGAGAACGTGCAGATCAGCGTCGGCGTCTGGATGGTTGCCTTGGTGGGGTTTGTCACGTGGGCAACATGGAGGATCGCTGGATAACGTGCGGGGGGAAGGTGATTCTTGTGATTGGCTGTGCATTGCATTTTGGCTCATTAAATTGTATTGATATGGAAGACGGAAGATAGAGTACGAGTCATATTGTATTGATTTGTAGCATTATAACGTTTTCAATTGCGGAGATATCAAATGCAACAGGAAAAGATGTATATACGGATCGAATGGAACATGAAACTGATGGAGATGTCAAGACAGACTCGCGCAACCCGGAAATTTACAGGTAACGGAACTACTCAGACAACGCTTCCTTTTTATTTGTTTGTTTCAGATCGCCTCCAGAAGTGACGTACCCGAAAACAAATCCCAAGTTTGTTGAAGGAGCTCTCCACCGCGAGCTTGGTTGCTATCATGGAAATAATTCCAGTACCCGGGTAGCAAGTGATGGATCGAGAACCAGATCTATAGCAGGCGTGGTCAGTACATCCGTCGGGGCCTCTTTCACAAGGACTTACGCTGTAGTACTTGCACGACCGCTTATCCGCGTCGCGCGTCTGCAAAAACAAGAACCGTCCCCCAACGAAACACCCATAGGCCACGAACGCGAGCGTGCAGAACCAATCGATGTCCCAGACGCAGCAAAGAAGGAAAGACCAGATGGGAAGACCCAGGCCGACGACGAGGCGGGAGGTAATGGGGAACATGATCGGGACGGTGCAGCGACCTGTGATACGATCCCCTTCGACATCCTTGAAGTCTTGGCAGTGCACAGTGGAGGTGAAGACCGCGATGGTAAGTTGGACTGCGAGTTTTCCGGTTTCGCTGACTCGAAATGGATCGCAGCCTGTTGGGTTCCATGCGTAATGAGCGGGGCGCCTTATTGAACAAAGAGAACAGCAGACGTACTTGCACTGAGGGTGCCCCCAAGTTCCATGCAACCATACATGATGGCAAGAATGACATTTTTTGAGAGCCAATTCTTGTCGCCATCGAATTCGTTGTACCAAATGGTGAACAGTTGCATCTCGAGGCTGGCAAACACCAGCTGGGTGCTAAAGAGCGCTGAATATGCAAGGCACAGCGGGGCGACGAGCCACCGGAGAATCGTCGCCTCGCGTAATGAAATTCTCCCTGCCGGAAGTGGCCTCGATGGCTTGTTCACTTTGTCCTCCTCTGGTGCCTTGATCTGGTTCGCAAGGTCGAACTGCAAGATATGACTCCAAACCCATACGATCGTAGGTAAAATGTGGATGGGGCTGCAGAGTGGTGCCGAGGCGATGGCAAATAGCGTCTGGCAGGTTATGAAGTGAGCCGTGAGACAGAAGCATTAGTGCTGGGCTTACCACAGGAATAATGGCTGTTAGAATGTCATTCTTGGTAAAGAGGAAGAGGGTATAAAGGTGATATCCAATGTCGGATAGGCTAAGGGGGAAGCGTTGTACGGTCATGATTCTTGAGGATGAAACAAATGTTGCTCTCTGGTCGTGCCGACCGAGCTGACTTGAGCGTTTTTATATGCTGCATTATACCCGTACTCCGGTTATCGTGCAAACCACTCGTCCCGCGGAAGCGCTGAAAGAGGGGGTTGTTCCAGCGTCTCGTACCTGCCGGAAATGAGGGATTGCCGACACGTGTCAGTGCTACAGCAAGGCTCAGTTACGTACCGTCGAACAGCATGTACTTGAAAGATCAATTCTGAAAGGGAGGGTTGTTTGTTCCAGCGTCCCGTACCTGCCGGATATGAGGGATTGCCAGTACATGTCAGTACTACAGCAAGGCTTAGTTACGTACCAGTCGAACAGCATATACTCGGAAGATCAGCGCCTATTAGATAAGATACACTGAACCGGGCCTGAAAGTAGCAGGGCATACCGATGACTCCATCATTGCTCTGATGACAGTTGGTCTACTTCCCTGCAGCCGCCTAAAAAGGACATATACTTTTGGAGATCACGAGGGCAGTAGGGAGTATGTGAATGTCAGAAAAAGAATGGGAATGCACGTGCATCGGAACGTTCCCTTCTCACATGGCCCCGCTGAGGATGTCGCCTTTAAGACGCGACTAATCAAGCGTTTAGCATCTATTGCGTTCACCAGAACGTTTAAAGATGATGTACCGCTTTTAACAGCATTTGCTCACCGACAACGTCGCCACTAAGAGAGACCTAGACGCGTTGATAAGCAAAAAAAAAAATCACAGTAGATGGGAACTAGTCCGGGACTTATCTTTCCCCGGTGATCCGATGTTCGGAAAGGCACGTTGTTGGGTAGATAAATGGGGGATGACCAGCGATGCGGAAGACCAGATTGGCAAATAGAACGTGTACTAAACGCCCAGGCTGTACAGTCCACGTGACGACGAAGTGTCATCCAGAAGCTTGTACAAAGGGAAGCTGACTGATGCGGCTGGCTCACATGACGTGCGTTTATTTAATGCCCAAACCGTGGCATGTCGAAGTGGAGCCTCAGCCTGCCAGCACCGGCATACTCGACGAATGGAGTGAATTGATTAATGGTCTCGTTCCTACCAGAAAAGAAAAGAAAAAACTGTAGCGCTCTAGCCTAGCAGTATGGGAAGTCTCGGACGTCGTAAGCTCGGCTGGGAACCGGCGACCCTCTACAACCACACACAGCCACCACATGGAGAAATAAAGTCTCCGCTGCAGGTTTGAATCCGTGCGATATTCCAATGCAGGACTATAGAGGTATTATATTAGACATTCTTTAAGAGTAGTAATAATGATACCAAGAAACAAAATCTACAACCCGAACGAATAGTCACTATTAGTACATATGCTGAGGGGTATCAAATCAATCCGCGTGTTCCACACATCAGATTACAAATGCATCTAGTCAATGACTACCATCCTCTTTCAGAATACCTTCAAAGGTGATGTACCCAAGAACAGATCCCAGGTTTTCTGGGGCAACTCTCCGCCACGGGCCTGGTTGCTATAATGGAAATAATGCCAATACCCGGGTAACAAGTGATGGATCGAGAACCAGATCTATTGAGATGGAGGCTCAGTATACCGGACGAGACAGTCATTGCAGTCATGCGGAACTCACACTATAGTATTTGCACGATCGTTTATCTGCGTCACGCGCCCGCAAAAATAAGAACCGTCCCCCAACGAAACACCCATAGGCCACGAATGTGAGCATGCAGAACCAATCGATGTCCCAGATGCAGCAGAGAAGATAAGACCAGATGGGAAGACCCAAGCCAACGACGAGGCGGGAGGCGATAGGAAACATGATCGGGACGGTGCAGCGACCTGTGAGACGATCGCCTTCGACATCCTTGAAGTCTTGACAGTGCACGGTGGAGGTGAAGACCACAATGGTGAGTTGGACCGCGAGTTTTGCAGTCTTGCTGACTCTGGAAGGATTACAGCCTATTTACAGCAACGGATGACAGTCAGCATAACGTCGGTCGGACAAAAGAATAACAGAAGATGAACATACTTGTGATGAGCGTACTCCCAATTTCGGTACAGCCATACATGATGGCGAGAATAACATTTTTTGACAGCCACTTCTTGTCGCCGTCCATCTCGTTGTACCAAAAGGTAAACAGCTGCATCTCGAGACTGGAAAACACCAATTGGATACTATAGAGCGCCGAGTATGCAATGCATAGAGGGGCAATAAGCCACCAGAGAATCGTTCCATGATGTACAGTAATCCTTCCTTCCTGCTGGAAGTGGCCGTGATGGTATGGTTTGTTTATTTTGTCTTCTTCTGGTGCCTTGATCTGGTTCGCAAGGTTGAACTGCAAGATGTGGAACAAAATCCACAAGATAGTAGGTAAGATGTGAATGGGGCTGCACAGCGGTGCTGACACTAAAGCAAACAATGTCTAGTGGAATAAACATGAGCAGTGAGACAGGAATATCAACACCATGCTTACCACTGGAATGATGGCGGTCAGGACGTCATTCCTGGTGAAAAGAAAGATGGTATAAAGGTGGTATCCAATGTCGAGTAAGCTAAGTAATGAGTGTTGCACAGTCATGACACTTCAGGATGGAGTACAGTGTTGTCTGACGTTCTGAAGCAGATTTCGGAGGGTATTTATACGTTTCATTGCGATCTGCATTCCGGTTATCGCCTGAACCGACAGTCCCGTAGGGGAAGGACACTATCCTACGGAGGTGACACCGGAAAAGTAGCACCAAAATAAAATACCTTTCTTAATTCGTATGAGAATGATGATCAGTCGAAAATAATTTGGTGCCTTTCGTGTCTGTTTTGTTGATGCTGATCACGTCGACTGTGACTCGATGGGGGAGGCGGAACATATCGGTCGGTGGACAGTATACCACCCGACTGCAATATATTGATACAGCCTATAGTGAACAGCATTCTATAGGACTAGATGAGTGGTCATTATTTGGATAGGGAGATCGGAAATGTGCAGTACCCGCGGGCTGCCTTTAAAGCGTTGGCTCTGTAACGGATCTTCACTACGTGTGGCCACGGTGACGCCGAACCTTCGATGTAATGTATCATTTCTTTGGAAGCCATGGTGCATTTCATTTCATTCTCTTGCATTTGGACGATGAGAACATTCGTGTTGCGATCTGTGATCGAAGCGGCAATCGATAATAATGTGCTGGTCAACCCACGTGTTAGCCCCAAAGTACTTTCAAGGAACATGCATATAATAGACGTTAGGCGCAGTGACAGCAGTTGCTGTGGGAAATTGAATTGGAACATACTGTATGCAGAACGTTCATGCCCAAGAATTTGAAGCAAGGATGCTCATATACTTACCAGGAACTCATGCATCTACCATTGCAAAAGAACAGCCCACGGGCCACAAGCTCAGCGGCGGGTGTGATATGCTTGGAA
>JBBPOF010000315.1:0-28793 GCA_038091315.1 Porphyrellus cyaneotinctus | reverse complement strand
CCAGTCTCGCAACAGTCCTGACCCGTCGCAGTAGCTAGGTGTTCATGCTCCTTGGCTACGTCCGGATCACATCGGTCCTCAGATTCGCGGAGAATGCATGGTATATGTAGATGACAATGACTTGGACTAATTTGAGGGACGTGCGTTGATCCTCGATGAGACGAATGACTGGACTCGTGGAATGATTCATGCAAACCTTGTTGGTTCGCGCTCTCTCGATCATCGTGCTTCATTCTGTTTATCTTTAGTCCTCACCTTTGTATGACAGCTTCATCATCTGGGACTGGCAAAAAACGTGTGATGAGATCCAACCACCATCACCAGCTTCGCAGACATGGTCCCTTTCTTCTTCCCACTTACCGAAACCATATACCCCCAGCAATGACAGTTCTCGTCCTGGGAGAGGTGATGGCAGGCGAGGGTGGACACCATCACGACGGTGTCGTGGCACCGTCGTGTCACATCACGACGGTGTCGTGGCACCGTCGTGTCACATCACGACAATGAACATATGTGTAGTGGCAGTGGACAATTGCCTCTTTCACATTGCCTCTCGTGATTGCGCAAGATTCACATCGACTTCCATGGATTACATGTTGGTCATAGGGACAAACGATCATCATGCAGGAATAGACATGGCATTATCACCAACGTCCATCACTCCTTTTCATCATATATGACACATTGTCAAGGTACCGGGGACAAGATTCTGACGATGGGTTGTTGAAAAGTCATCCGAGCGAGTATCCACAGTTAGAGGATGAAAATCAGCGAAGCTTAGTGAGGGTGCGATAGAAACCTTGTCAAGCAAGAAGACGCCTGAGGCATGTCGAGCGAAACGCAGCAGAGATGATCGAGTATAGCATAAAAATGGAATGTCCAGGTGCTTGTCTCCTGTAGTTGGGCACGGACTACTTGACGATGGGGTTGACACCTCTGGCAGAGAGGTAGTCTTTGGCAACGCTGGGACTCTTACAAGTGGACGTCATCAAGGTCAGGCCATGCGAGGGAGAGGGAGAACGCACGAGGTTCTTGATGAGATTGTATACACTCTTGTCGTGGTATCTGAGTCCCGTGCGTGGATCTGTATATGGAGCCTGTTCAAGCTCGATGAATCAGCATATCGTAGCAAGGATGCAAGATACGCACTTCGAGTCCTGTGATGTCGCAGTAATGGCGGGGAGGCAGCAGCGAGGGTGGTGCTTCGATCGACGTGTCTGTGAAAACAGTATGGACAATGTTATTCGACCCAGAACAAACAAGGGCGTACACGTTGGGACGTCTTCGTCCTCATCAACCGTTGTGCTGGTTCCATCGACGTCCATGGCCATGTCCTGCTCCTCCCGCACAAGTCGTCGACGCTCGCACTCGGTTCGCTCGTGTTCGCGTTCCTGACCGAGGACAGCCTTGAGGTTCTTGGTGCGATGGTTGGTATTTCTGGTGCACGCGGAGCGTTTGAAAGGGCGAGGAAGGTTGAGGAAGGAGAGCTGTTCGGCGAGGGTCTGTTAGGGTTGTCAGCGATGCTCAATCGGCGTGTCGGATGACGGACGGGTGTGTGCGATGTCGCGACGTCTAGCGTTGGCACCAGCTTTTTCCTCGTCGTACCCTTGGGTGGCCTGTCGGACGCGTCGTCAGCGGAGGCTAGCACATCGACGAGGGAGGTCTGACATGGTCGTGGTCGACGATCGAACGCGGTGCGTCTTTGCAAATTCAGCTTCTCATTATAATAACAACCCTTCCCCTGCTCCGGTGTCTTCTCTACATGTTTCCTCTCGTCGTGTCGGACATGCCTGTCGACAAGGCCCTGCCCCGCTGTACCCTACGCGGTTCCCTCGACCCAACCACCGGCATATTTTACAAGGCCCCAGAGCGCACGCGCACACGCACCCCGCAGGCCTGCGACAAGTGCAGAGTTAGAAAAGCAAAGGTAAACACCTCCCAAAATCCTAATTCTAATCTCCATCCGTCCGTCGCTATGTAACTCATTCTTTGATTTCAACAGTGCAGCGGCGACCATCCCGTGTGCGAACGATGTTGTATCCACGGTTTGACCTGTCGATATGCCCCCGAGCGGCGCGCTCGTCGGTGGAGGGAAGGAGAGGAGGCTATGTTGGATAGGAGTAGCGGTCTCCTGTCATCCGATCGTGGCGGACCCAGCTCTGAAGGCACGGCCACCGTGCACGGACCCTCGTCTCGCGTTCCCAATGTAGAGTATCTCGAGGACATGCAACGCACCAAAGACATTGCCTGTGGTTCGTCTATTGAGAAACAGGAGGATGTCACCCAGCTTGACCGGCTTTGTTCACACCTGGTGCTGGGCGACCCTGAGCCGCGGAAAGCTCACCCACTCGAAATCTGCGAGGGAGGGCACGGAAGAGGAACATTGGATGACCAAGGCATACCACCCGTCGAGGACGATCCGTTGGCGCTGTCTTTCGACTTTTATGCTCACGATCCGCCCGCAATTCTGGAGGCCGCTTTCGTGCCTAGGTCTCTCGTGGAGATCCATTCTGCCCTGTTGGACCCAGACGGATATCACGATGGCGTAGATGATGCAAACTATGCAGGGGTAGACATGTCATTCCAAGATTCATTATGGCGTCATCAAAGCAGATCTTATTTCGACGCATCCTTGGTCGACCCAGATACACTGTTGCAACACGAATCAAGACATTCTTGCGCGAACAAGGCAGAATCCTTGGGTTGGTGAGCATCCATTCCGCCTACGCGTGCTTTGTTTCTCATTCAACCAATCGTCTAGGATGACATTGCCATCCTCATCTGCGTCTTCCGCCCTAACGCGATCACCGCCGATGCCGATGAATAACTACCCCGGCCCACCCTTTATGCTTGCCTGCCTCCCGAGTGCTCCCCCTTATTCCCTCTTTGCGGACGAGGTACAAACCTTTGAGATAGACACGGACGTGGACGGCATGGAGTACATGGGCGCCACATGCACGCCTGGGGGGGACATTGGGATGTTGAGATGGCCAGGACTGACTATGCCGTGCTACTGAACATGGGGAGGACCCCGTCTGCCACGACTCTCCTCGACTCTGTGTCCCTCTACTCCGACTCCGACCTCTCCCGATCGGTCTTGCCCGAACCCCTGACCCTGCACAGCCACATCTGCCCCCCACAAGACCTGCGACACGCCGGGGTCGTTCGAGGACGAACTTGCTTGGCGTTCGTTTTCTCCTCTCTTCTCTCCTCCTGTGTTCTCCTTCCGTTCTGAAAGTGGCACCGTCAAGTCCACCGCTGCTGTTTTATACTCAGTTGGTTCATCCATATCCTCCTGTTCCCATGGTTCCGTCTCTCCGTGTTCATTCCCCGAGGTTTGTTTGTTTGTTTTGTGCTGTCTTTCTTGTTCCTTGCTCGCAAGCATTGTTCCGTCGCGAGGGATGAATCTGCGAAGATGCCTCGCATGGAAAAGGCCTCCGATGGGGAACCCTTCCAATGTGGTTAGTCTGTAGGAATTGCCCATTCGCTCCACGACGCGCCGGGGTGCTGACCATTGCGGGAGCAGTTTGCGGGAGGCGAGGCGGGTGTTTTCTAACAAGGTGTCATGTACTTGTACTAGTTGCCCATTGTTGAATGTGACTTCTCCCGCTTTGGATTCTTGGACTCTGCGGTCAAAGGCTAGTTTATGTTTGATGGCATGTAGTGCTGTGTGGTCCGCGGTGTCGAGACGTTGCTGGGTTACGTATGCTAGCTGTACATCAACATCCGACGGTGAGAGTTCGGTGGTTAGTGTAGACGTTGGGGTGGGGGCAGTGTTGACAACGAATCCAAGGAGTAGTTCTTTTGGGGAGAATTGGAAGGTGGGGATGATGCGTTCATTGAGTTGGCGGATGGCCGTATCGAAGTGATCTGGCCAGGTGCGTGTGAGGTCGGATGGAGATGTGGTGGTGCATATGTCTTCGCCTAGCTCGGGACTGCATAGGTGGTGGAGACGACCTAGGAGTTGGCTGTTTGCGTTTTCGACTAAGCCATTGACCCATGGTGCGTACGCAGCTGTTACGTGGTGCTTGGTTTCGTTGGCCTCGCACCACGCGTGCACCTCCGCATTATTAAAGTGGGATCCTCCGTCCATCATCAGGGCTTCTGGGGCTTTGAACGTGGCAGTGACAGTTTTAAGGGCGTCCACCGTCGACTTCGCGGTGCCGTGTCTCTTGAGTTTAAAGCCCCAGACATGTTGGGAAAATGTGTCTAGGATGTTGAAAGGACAAGCACGAGGCGCAGCCCTTTTGTGACGGATTGACAGACGGATCGTTGGATTGACGGACTGAGGCGCGGACGGACATTATTGTATGTCTTTATCCTTTCTGTTTTATTTCTTGGCACGCACACATTGTTCATGCCAATTAAGTTGACATCGTGACCTATACCCATACTGTACTCTTCGTTTCGCCTCAATACTTTTATTATGACCGACTTAGGATATAAACCAATCCTGTATGGTGATATTCCTCAGTTTGTTGTTCCCGCATGACGACTGAGGTGAGCCACTTTGTATGTTGTACCTACTCGAGCTGACAAGTGCGCGAAGTCCGCTGTCCCTCAATAGGTGATTATACCAATCTAGTTCATTGTTCCCGCATGATGACTGAGTCCACTGTCCCTCGATAGCTGTTGTGCCATCGTTCTAGATCCCACTCGTAATCTCTATAGGTTATGAGCCCTAGTGTTTCTACACCTGCGCAACAACTACTCACCAACACCACCATATTGACAGGCATTCTGATTGCTACCGACGTGCTTCCGTCCAGCATCCCTAAACTTGATGTAAAGGGAACCAACTGGGCCATCTTTGCTTTTCGTTTCCAGGTTGCTGTCAAGGCCAAATCCCTGTGGGGCCACTTTGATGGGACATTAACACTGCCTCTGATCAGCAACCCTCCAACCCTGGAGGGAACTGAAGCTCAGAAGCAATGGTACAAGAACGAGGGTATGGCAAAACATTTGCTTACCCAGCGTATCCCCGACTCGATGGCACTTCGTGTCAAGAGCCTCATGGATGTCTGCAAGATGTGGAGAGAGATCACATCAGAATACACTGAGAAAGGTGCATATGTGCAAACAGATTTGCATACCCAATTCCTTGAGTCGAAATTGCCAAAGGGAGCCAATGTTCGGCTGTTCCTTGATGGCCTTTGAATGAAGAAGGAAGAACTCACATCTGTAGGTGTCAAAATTGATGAATCTGATTATCAATCCACCATCATTAAATCCCTTCCTATTTCCCTTGCCAACTTTGCCTCGAATCAACTTACTGCTGCTTGACTCTTTTCCGCATCCAAGACAATCGAACCAGATACTCTCATTTTGGTCATCATTGAAGAGGCTGAGTGTCAGAAGGCCAAGTATATCACCCGACCCGATACAAAGGATCATGACTGCAATGAAGCGCTCTCTGTCATTCCTTTGTCTGGTCGTGGCCATTTTCGGGGGTGAGGAGGACAGGCACATGTATGCAAGAAGCGCAAGTGCTGGACCTGTGGATCCGATCAGCATCTAGCTCGAAACTGTGACAAACCATCCAAGAGTACCGAGAAGTCCCCAGTGAGCGAGAGTACTGCTCATGTTGTTGTCCATGACTCTGATCTGGACGACAATGGTGTTTTCGGTATCTTTGAGGAGAGCAATGACGACGAGATTCCAGACTTGCAACCTATCGAGTCATTTGATGACGAATGTGATGATATTTTTGATGATGAAGACAACGTACCGTGGTTCTCTGTTGATGAGGACGACAAACCATCCTGTTATGCTGATGAAGAGGATAACTGGTGCGCAAATGCAGTTGGTGACAATATTTCTGCTGGACCTACTGTCTCTCCCATTTCCGAAGCCTCTGCTTCATCTATGGCTGCTGGTGCAACCCCCTCAGCCTGTCTTGCGTTATTCAACTCTGGAACGACAAGGCATATCTCACCTTGTCGTGACCACTTTATTGATATGGTTCCCACACCGCTGAAGACCCTTACGGCTGCAAACTGCGAGAAGTTCTGTGCTGTTGGTATCAGTGAACTGATCCTTGAAATACTGAATGGGTTAGATGTGTCGAAACTGCGCTTAACTGAAGTGCTGTACTCGACTGAGGTGGGGTATACTCTTATCTCTGTTGGCCGCCTGGATGAAGCTGGCCTATCTACTATTTTCGCGGACAGTTATTGCACAATCCATGATCCTGATGGTGAAACCATTGGTCGGATTCCTCGTTCATCTCAAGGGCTATATCGTGTCGTCCACGATCACGCCACTGCTTGTGCTGCTACTGAGACTGTGACCATAATGGAATTGCATCGCCACATGGGCCATATTGCCCCCAATGTGGCATGTCGCCTTGTTGAGAAAGGGTTAGTTACGGGAGTTCGTTTGGACGACAAGACGGACAAGTTTATCTTCTGTGACTCATGTGTCTATGCCAAGGCCACATGGAAACCGATTGCATGGTGTTATGATACAATATATGTGCACCTCTGTTTTCCTCATTTCCTCACGTTTCTCTACGTTCGCCCTCCCTGGAATACTAACACCAGGTCGAGATGACTTTCTGCTTCTCTTTAACCCGGACAGCTTCAGCGTCATTGCATTACCTTGAATGCACTCCTCACGCCGTTCCTTTTCCTTATTGCCGGTAGGGGATACGCACTTACGTCTGGTTCATTCATCTATGGACAGCCTTCTCCTCTAAGTAGTTCTCTCACACTGCTTATGTTTTCCCTAACAACCATCATGACTCATTCGTGACTCGGTCGTTCTATTTGCTTCTACGATGTTCTATTGATTAGTCATCTGCAGTAGTCCACTGAGTACTTATACTGGTCTGCCTGTATCTCCTCTCCTCATTCTTGATCTACGCAATACAACGTTCATTGTATGTTCTCAAGTCTCCCTCGACCTCAGTCTTCATCGACGTGAGGAACCCTTGACCTTGACCCCTTGACTTGTCTCTTGTCATAGCTTTGTTCTATTGAGGATGTTGTGTCTCTTCGTGAGTACCTCCCTCAAGACAAACAGAGTACACTCGACATACTGCGTACGTTTTGTGTAACACGTGGACCCGAGAGGGCAAACATGCTGCCCATGTTGATGACAAAGTCTTTAGTGACTTGTGGGCCCTGCGCCTGTTGCAACTCTAGGCAGAAAAACCTACTATGTGACGTTCATGGACAACCACTTGCGACTCACTTACTTCATGCTCTTGCATCAGAAGAGCGAAACCTTTGTAGCCTATAGGCATTTTGAAGCCTGGCTCGACTGTCAATTGGCAGCGTGAGTAAAGATGCTCCATTCTGACCACGGTGGAGAGTACCAAAGTAGGGAGTTTGTCTTGTATCTCAAAGACCATGGTACTGCACAGTGCCTGACTGCTCACGACATGCCACAACATAACGGGGTTGTGGAACGGCTGAACTGCACGATCTTGGAGCGAGTGCGTGCAATGTTGCATGCCAGTGGTATGCCGAAAAACCTATGGGGCGAGGCTGCACGTCATGCTGTTTGGTTGAAAAATTGAACTCCTACCCGCACATTGGATGGCCGAACACCATTCGAGATCACTTTTGGGACACCACCAGACTTGTGTCATGTTCGTGAATGGGGTTCCATTGTGTATGTGTGCTCTGAGGGTGGCACAAAGCTTGGTGGCCAAGTTGTTGAGGGACGGTGGGTTGGCATTGACGACCTGACAATGAATGTTTGTCGTGTGTACTGGCCAAGTTGGCGGACTGTGACCATTGAGTGCAACGTGTTTTTTGGGCCTGCGCTGGGTTGCCTCAAGGGGGAGAATGAATTGCTATTTGACGATGCTACTCCAGCGCAGCAACCCAATTCAGTCACCATTGACACAGCCATTCCTCCCACGCTCTCATCACCAACGCCAAGTCCCACCAAACCTCATGCACCAGCGCTGATTCCTCATGAACCCCGACTCCAACGCATCTGGAAGCCTAGCCAGCGCGTCCTTGACATAATCAGTGGCAAGTCAGCTGACACTGCCTTACCTCGCGGAGTTCAAGTCCCTGCAACCATCACAGAAGGCCAAACGCTCGCAGTTTTCAATGACTATGATGAACAAGAACTTACCATGCTTGTCAGCGACGCAATTGCTACTGCCGAAGCACTTGAGCCCTCCACCCTCGCGGAAGCCAAGCACTGGCCTGATTGGCTGCAATGGGAGCAGGGCATCCATGAGGAACTTGATGTTTTGAAGAAGGCAGGCACCTGGGAGCTCACAGATCTCCCTGATGGTGCAAATCTAGTGGATTCAAAGTGGGTCTTTCGTGCTAAAAAGGATGCTGCAGGGAATGTCGTACATTACAAAGCACACCTTGTAGCACAGGGTTTTTCGCAAGTACCTGGTGTCGACTATTTCGACACCTATGCGCCCATTGCTAAACTCGCATCAATTCGTACCGTTCTCGCCATGTCCACCCGACTCGATCTTGAACTCCATCAAGTTGACATCAAGGGCACGTACCTTAATGGAGAACTGTCCAGCGATGAAACCATTTATATGAAGCAGCCCCCTGGTTACCACAATCCTGCGCATCCGAACAAAGTTTGTTGTCTCCACAAGACGCTGTATGGACTCAAGCAAAGCAGATGATGATGGTACCAAAAATTAGTCGAAATTTTGGTACTCAAGCTCAACTTCAAGCAGTGTGAAGTCGATCAAGCCATTTTCACACGTCGGATTGGACAGGACCTTATTATTATTGTCGTACACGTTGATGACTGTACCATCGCGGCCACCATGATCACACTCATTAATGACATCAAACAGAGGCTTCATGACCACGTCGAGGTCACAGACTTGGGTGAGCTCCATTGGCTCTTGGGAATTGAGGTGACATGCAACCGTACTTTGCGTATGCTCGCGCTCTCGCAGTTGTTGTATATCAACTCGATTCTTCGACACTTCAACTTCGAAGAACTCAAACCACTTTCTACTCCCATGGACCCTCATGTTCAGCTCACACATGAGCAATCTCCCACAACCGCCGCCGATTACGCTGCCATGAAACATATTACATACCATGAAGCCGTCGGATCACTCATGTATGCTGCACTTGCAACCCATCTGGATATTATGTATGCTGTCGCAACTATATCGCGACGGATTGACAGACGGATCGTTGGATTGATGGACTGAGGTGCGGACGGACATTATCATATGTCTTTATCCTTTCTGTTTTATTTCTCGGCGTGCACACATTGTTCATGCCGATTAAGTCGACATCATGACCTATACCCATACTGTACTCTTCGTTTAGCCTCGATACTTTTATTACGACTGACTTAGGATATAAACCAATCCTGTATGGTGTTAGATCCGGTTCTTCTGGACGAGTCCGACGAAGTCCGGAGATGCGAGAGCGCAAAGGTCAGAGGTTGGGGTCGGAGGTGTACTGGAGGTACAATGGAAGGTCGGAGGTAGATGGAGGGATGAGGCCGTCGGCACAGGACTTATGTGTCGCGCCCTTGCCAGTTCCCTAAGGACCTTGTATTTCAGAGGAGGACGAGAGTAAGGATCGAGAGTGACTCGAAGGAAGTGATTAAGTTGATATTCGAACTGAGGTACTAAAGACAAAGTATGGAGGTTTATATACGGAGGACTCAGGTCCAAATGACTAACTACACAGAGGTTGGAAGTAAATATCCCTGTACTGTGACAGAGGTAAGTATGCCCAGAGCTGTGCTACTAAGCGAGACACAGATTTGAAGTTTGTTAGCAATGATGAATGTCATACGAAATGAATAATAGGAACAGAGTGAACATCAGAGGAAAGCAGAGAACAAGTCCAGAAAGCGAGAAAGGAGAAAAGGTCGGAATATGGTCGGAGTCAATTCAGAAGTCCGGAGTTGGACTTAATGAAAATCTGGGATATGACAGAAGTTAAATTAGCATGTAATACCCTTTCAAGACTATCAGACTTACCCCAACAGAGTCAGACTTTATCTTCTTGGAGGCTCGCCAGGTTGTGAGGTTTGATGCTCATGTCTTCTCCCAATGTTTCCAACTACCCATGGGGAGTGTGCCAATGTGCTGAATGCACAATGCTGCAGCTGAGTTTCAATTCATAGCAACTTGCCTTGTCATACACAAAAACGAAGATTAGTTATTCAGCTAGAGCTGATATTCAACAAGTAAGAAAGCATAAAATTTCATTACTACATGCTACATCCCACTGCGTTAGCATTTGTCCCCAATAAATTTCGTTGACCACTTAATCCAACCTTCATATCTGTCACTCTTTGTCACCCTTTGACACATGACACTTATCGAATTTCTGTGTCATCTACCTTACCATTTCGATCAATTCGTCAGCCCCTGTGATGTGTGCCAAGGCTGACCAAATTTTTGCTTTGTCATCAGTGGCTGTGACCTGTTAAGCGGGAAAATTTTCGTTTTTGTCAATTTCATCACTGACCCAATGTGTGACGGCAAAGGGGATCTTTATCCAAAGTTCATTACATGTACCTTGGAAGTATAGCTTAGATTGTAATGCAGTAATGGATGACTTTCTGCAGGCGAAATTCCAGTAGAATATAATAAATTGGAGCTTGAACTTTATTATATTCCAATACTCTATACATCCAAATAAACTGCAGGCTGAGAGAATATTTTATTCCACTTTTTTCTCCAGGTCTTATCTCATTGTTGATGGAATCAGAGATCATTCATTTCGTTGCGGCCAATGAAGAAGAGGCAGAAGATGAAGAGTATGAGAATGTCCTTACTGTTGCTGCTGTCATTCTAGCAGGAGCTGAGATTGCACGACAGTCCCACATTGAGACACAGCACCAAAACCACCAGTATCTTTCTCACTCCCAGCTCCTCCCAGATCCTCATGGTGATACCACATGGCAAAGGCTGTTTGACAGTCAGAATGACAGGGCTTTCATTACCACAATGGGTTTTGATGTGGACACCTTTGAATACATTCTCACATCTGGTTTTGCCACATCCTGGTATATGGAAGTCATTCCCCACTCTGATACAAATGTGATTGGTGATCCATGACCTGGCTGATGATCATTGGATCTTGCTGGTGCCCTTGGGCTTGTGTTGCACTATCTGAACTCTACAATGCGTGAGATCTGTTTGCAACAAATATTTGCAATTATTCCCTCCACTGCTTCGAGATATATCAGCTTTGGACTTAGTATATTGCTTGCAACCCTGCAGAGGATGCCTGAAGCTCAAATATCATGGCCAAATGCTGCAGAGTTTGCAGAGCTGTCCAACCTCATCCAACAATGCCATCCACTTTGTGGAGCATTTGGAAGCATTGATGGGCTAAAGCTTCCTGTCAAAACTTCTGATGATGATGATGTCAAGAATGCAACATTTAATGGATAGTTATCTGAACATTTTATTAGTTCAGTTCTAGTTTTCTCCTCTTGAGGTATGCTTTCAATTGTCTGCCATTGGACATTGTTATAATTAACATGTTGACTCGGAAGGTGTTGTAATTGCAGCCAGAACAAATGCACCTGGAAGCTGGCATGATTCTCGTGTCGCACAGCCAATCTATCAGACATTGCATGCAAAAACACCCAACAACTACTATCTTGTTGCTGATACTGCATTCCCACAGGGTACTGCAGATATCAATGCATTCAAGGTTCGGTTCAAATTGGATGGCCGAAGCTTTGCTGTGTGTCCAATTCTGCCTTGAAAGTAAGTATACAGTCTCAGCGCCAAGTGGTGAATACAGACAGATCACCTAGGTTCAGAGAGGTCCAGGTGGTACCCATCTGACTCGTACGTGAGTAACGCGATGCCGATCCAGATAGTCGACAACATGTCCGAGTCGCCCAAGATATTGTAGTAGGCACTATCGGCGACGAAAGGGATGGTCTACTGTCCAAATTAGTCAACCGTGATTTATTAATTCGGCTATGGGGGTCGACGCACTCTTTTGAGAGACGTTGGATTGATCCAACGGTGCCACGATAACGGTGCCGGCTGCGGCTTGTGAACGTGTGAGGTATAGATCACCGGTGTTGCTTTGGATGCGGTAGGTACCATCCGGAATGAGCTGTGGAGTAACTTCTGGTTGAAGGCATTGGATGGTCGTACTGCGACAACTGTCCTACATATTTGAGTAGGACGCACCATATAGTTAGAAATCACTCGAGTCGTTGTAGCTTTATGTTCGTTTGTAGCATTTTGTTCGTCTCTCGCGGTCTGCGATGGAGAAACTTCACCTCAGTCTTGGCCGGGGCAAACACGACAGTTATTGGCCATTGGATCGAGACTTCCTGACCCCATCCGCGTAAGTTGGTGATCCGTGTCATATCATCTAGTGTCGTCGTTATCGAGTGCGGCCACAGAATTTCGAAATCTAGACCGGCAGAAGGAACCCACGAGCGACGATCAGGTCCATCGCTCTCACACGGTGAAAGCACCGCAAAGGCCCGGGACCGTCGAATAGTTTGCGGTCGGAGCCATCTGTTGGACAACACTGGTCGTGCTTCCATTTTGTCAAAATTAGATCTCGGGGGACGCTTACAGACCGCGATGGTGTATCGATGATGGGTGACAGTCTAGCCCCGCTTTCGCTGCCACGGTGACGAAATAATACTAATGGGAGCGTTATGCAGAGCACCTCGGGGTGTAAATATTAGCTGACACGATTTGCAATGTCTCGAACCGCTTTTCATGATGTGGAGTACACCTGTCCTTCAAAGTGGCGTTGATGATCCGTAGAGATACTCAGCAGCGCTCACTTAGTAGTCTGGTTATGGCCAGTCCGAACGCGATGGCGCCGTGCGTTTCGTTCGCACGAAAGTATTCTTCCTTTCGTCCCTAGACAGTCCAGAGTATCTGCTTTGGTTTCGAAGATGTTGGTCCAAAGTCCTCAGCAATCATGTTTCGGGGAATAAGGTGATATAAGTACTCATCGGTCCTCTCGACAATCATCTCATCGTCGTACACCGAGAACATTGAAAAATATCTTACCAGCCTCTTCTTCGCCATCTATCCCTGTGAGCGTGAGCTTCTTCCACCGCTCTCTTATTGTACACATCGCCATATCCTTCGTCCATGCCACCGTGGACAGTGCTCGGTGTTTCGCTTCCCGCCATTTCCCGCTTTTTGCGACGAATGAGGGCTAGTGCACGTTCGCGCTCTGACGATTCCCGATTCAAACGTGCGGTTGTTGGGTCTAGTTGCTTTGGTGGTAAAGGTGCGGCTCGAGGTTCATCAGAATGGCGAGAAAAGCGGCGGTCTCGTGGGTGTGAATTGATCGAAGGAAGTGATTGTCGTGAGGACGAGCGAATAGCCAGTTGCTGCGTTATCGAGGTAAGCGGATCATTCATAGTCTTGAAGCGAAGATCTCTTTGTCTGTGCATATCGTTAAAAAACGCCCGTTAGCGCAAAAAAAGCTACTTACCGCCTCTCGTCTTGTTCATCCTCTGCCATTTGAGCACGATCTCTTGACTTGTCCGAGTACCAGGGATTGAGATCTTTGGCGCTTGGTGCAAGGGCAACACCCTTCTCGGCCTCCGACGGTGCTGTCTTTTTAGTTGCACGTATGGCAGTCACCATCGCTTGCTGTATCGTCATGTCTTTAGCAAGGAGTACGAAAAGACATACCAACCATACGCACCTGCTCCAGATCTTCGAAAAGGTTGATGTGCTTCCCAGACCCAATCCCCGTTCCACCACTTGGTCCTGGCCCCAGTCCCACGCTGGTCGATGATCCTTCCAGCTCGTTCACCTTCTCCTTGCCCTTCCCACCGATGCCTGCACGTTCGCGCAAGAGCGTCAACCGAGCCTCGGCGTCCGCGAGAGCGATCCGTCCTTCTTGTTCTGCTTCTTTACTGGCTGCTTCTTCTTCATCACGTCTGACGCGCTCGATATTGTCCCGTCTGTATGGGTGGTAGGATTTGTGATGAGCGATGTTCAGTTTCCCCATATCGTCGTCTGGTGTAAAGGGAGGAAGGAGTGGCTGTGCATGTTTGGTTAGTCAACGGCCTCAAGGATTGCCCATATTTCGGCTTCGCTCACATTTACAGAGACCATGGATGAAGAGGAAGCGTTCGTACAGAAGATATCAGATGCCCATCCCGGTTATACGTCGTTCATTACGCATCTCACCGCTCTGGCGTCCATGTATTTACCGCCGTTCATATACGTTACAGACGCGAACAATCCGCGCATCACAAGCTCGGTCATCGACGCCATCTTTCACGACGTCTCTTCCATTCCTAGTGCTCCGTCCACGCTATACGCCCATATAAACGCTGTGGCATGTTTCACCCCACGCGTGTTCTACGACACCGTCCTCAATGCGCTCGCGGGTTGGAAGCCCTCATGGGAGAACGGGTGTCAAGTATGGCCAGGCGATGATTCAGAAAGATATAACGACAGCATCGATGGCTTCCTGCATGGTCTCAGGAGGCTTCATCGCGATTCTTGCAAAGGGAAGGGAAAGGGCAAGTTGGTTGCCCCCGAAAACGAGCAAGAACCATCCATGGTGATCCTCATCGAGAGGGCTGAGAGGCTCCCCGAGACTCTTCCAGAATTAATTGTCCCTCTATCTCGCCTGGCTGAACTGGTCAGTCAATTCACCTCCTTATCTGTCTAGAGCGAGCTCGCCCGGGGAAAGTGTATCACTAATTGACTTGGTTCCCATATAGTCGCGAATCAAAACCTCTGTTATCCTGTTATCTTCTGTCAGTTGGGAGGACATCCGACCCGCTCTAGGTGCATCGCCTGATCCCTACTATCTCGACGTTGAACCTCTGGCCAAACAAGGTAAGCTCGTTTAGTTCTTGGCGATTACTCTAGAAACCTTCTATATTGTAGATGTCCTCCAAAGGCTCGTGTCTGCGTTTCGCCGTACATGCCTATCGGAATCATGCTCTGACAAGCATCACTTGATCTATCATCTCGCTTTACAGCCGCTGTATGAACAGTACGTGGACACGCTGTACGATGCTATATCAATATACACAAGCGATCCCATTGAACTGCAATACGTCGCCGCCACTCGGTGGCCTGGCTTTGTGAAGCCGGTCATCAGTCAATACGATGAATTGGTTCGACAAGCGGAAGAGGAAGAATTAGATCCGCCTGAACTCGAGCCCCCAGCCACGGATGGCCGTTTGCGCTTATTTAAGTTCTTTTTGCCAACATTTACAAAGGCCTTGAACGCGCTTTACCCACGCCTCGACAATGCTGCCGACTGGGCTGCGCAAAACGACTACGATGGAGGTCAATCGTCCACCTCCAAAGAGATGTCAAGTGTCAAAGTGGATCATCTCCCGCGAATGTCCAAATTCATTCTGATCGCTGCGTTCGTGGCATCGACGAATCCCCAAAAAAGCGATTTACGGATGTTTGGCCGAGGGCCAGGGGAACAGAAAAAGAGGCGGAGAAAATCAACTTCTCCGAGGAAGGGTGGAGCGGCGCAAACGGTCGTCAAGGTACGTGCCCGATTCCTTCATTCTCGTGCCACCTACTAATCACTCTACCAGGCATCCCAGCGATTACTTGGCCCTGCGACGTTTCCGTTGGATAGACTGCTCGCCATCTTGGGCGCGTTGCTGGAGGAAAACGACTACGAGACACGACCGCACGATCCCCGATTCGAACTGCCAGGGGAATACACGGACATGGAGATCGGTCGGATTCACATCTACGCAGCTGTACGGCATGGCGTCTGCATCGCGTGTCGGGCAATGAGAGCGCTGAATTGACGTTACAGATCACGGAGTTGACACTGATGCGGGTGTTGCACCGAACGACCGCGATAGACAAGTTTGATGGAACTGCAGTGTTCAAATGTGGGATATCGCATGAGGTTGCGTTAGCGCTTGCGCGGGAGGTCGACGTTCCGCTGAATGACTTGTTGTGGGATCCAGCGTGAGTTGGGTGTATTAATGAGCGCGTTCGACGTATCACTGTGTCGCGAGGACCTGCATCTGACCACAACAGACTCGGGGTAAACGACTTTTTTTTTCGGTAGTACAATCATCATTATTTGACCTGCCAAGCCCTCAGAGGGGATTAGAGGGACCAGCATTCGCGGCAAACCCAAAACGGATGAAAGGCTGCATCAATGATCATTAATCACCAAATCAGACACAGACTCGTGGCCTGGTTTCATCGCCTCTCGCCGTGATAGCGTTACTGGCCACATGCATCGTGTTGAAACTGGGCCGTTCAACAAGAAAACAGTCAGTCTTCGCTCGCCGACTCATCACGACCGTGGCATGTACCTGTGCAAGGTTGAATGCCGAGTCGAGTGCAACGGTGGTGCCTATCACTGCTTTCTATAATTACTGACAATTACTTACCACCGCCAGGAACACGTTTCGTGCCTTAACCCAAAACTCTCACTTACCAGGTCAGGCTGGCGTTGGTCTCACACCGCCTTGTTTCTCCCTTGATCCCTCAGGCCTCGATGCCCTTCGAGTATACTTCCCCGTTGCAAGACCTTCCACTGCGGCGGTTCGACACAGCCTCCGACGAATATTTCGCCGACGTTCAAACGTTAGGAAGCCAAGATAAAGACTCAGAGGTCGACGGCCATGTTCGCACCCTCAGCTCAGGTGGGCCTTGAGAGAATCCCCGAAACGCTCGTCCTCGTTAAAAATTTTGTGATTAACCGCGCCCAGCTTCTGACATCTCTGTACGTCGTCCACATACTCGTCGGTCTTCTCGTTCGTAACCCTAAACGCTATCTGAAGGGATACACATCATCAGTATTCGACGACCCCAATCTCGAACCGACCGGAACGCCCGACTTTGATGACGATTCGCCTTACCCCGAGGTGCGCTCTGCGGTGGCCAACACCGACGATCCCTCGATACCGGTAATGACGCTACGAACTTGGGTGCTCGGCGTGGCATGGTCGGTAATCATTCCCGGCGTCAATCAATTTCTCTTCTTTCGTTATCCCTCCGTGCCCGTCGTCGGTGTCGTCGCACAACTCATTTCATATCCTCTCGGGAGCCTGTGGGCATCTCACATGCCTCGAAAACGAATATTCGGTATATCGCTGAATCCAGGTCCATTCTCAATCAAAGAGCACGTGTTGATAACGGTCCGTGGTCAAATTTCGTCTTCTACCGGTGACCTGAAAATGTCACAGATCATGGCCAGCGTTGGATCGCAATCAGCTTACGCAGTGAGTCTAGCTTGTAGGGGCGCTTATCTCGCGTGCTCCACTGACGAAAATTCAGACCGACATTATCGCCGTGCAGAGAGTGTACTATAACCAACGCTACGGTTTTACTTGTCTGCACGCCCCACTCTCTGAGAATGTCTTTTGACTAATGCATGGCGTTTTCCATCTCTTGTTCCCAGATCAGTGGTTTCTAGTCGTTTCTTCACAGTTGATCGGCTTCTCTGCGGGCGGAATTGCCCGTCGATTTCTCGTGGTCCCGGCAAGCATGATATGGCCGTCTTCGCTGGTTTCCTGTGCGTTGTTCAATACCCTTCACTCGCAACAGTATGCCGGGTTTGGACGATTAGGCGGCATGAGTCGGGTGCGGTTCTTCCTGTTCGGTTTCGCGGTATCATACCTATGGTGTAAGTCCATCCTCTTTCCAGTTCGTTTGCTGTGACCGATGGCATTAAATCGGCGATATGTAGATTTTTTCCCTGGGTATCTATGTACGTTGCTGGCGGGTTACGCTTCCGACAGCGCTTAACCCCCTTTGGTTAGTTCAAGCGTTGTCGTATTTTTCGTGGGTTACTTGGATATGGCCTGACAATGCTGGTGAGCCCACACACCTTGTTCAGTTAATCGACCCTGTGGCTCAAATCTTCCTGTAAGTCATTGCACAGTTGTTTGGGTGCGTTGTGTTTCTTCAATTTCTTCTGTGTTCTTCGTTGACAAGATGGATGACGATAAGTTATATCCATGGGATGGTGAGTGTGTGTGATCACGAACGAGTTGCAGTACATGACACGATGAAACAGGGCATGTCTGTGTTGACGTTCGATTGGAGCCAAGTGGCGTGCGTTGTTCCCCAATTTGGCTTAGCATGTCAATGATTGATGTCACCATGTTCAATATCCAGGTACATTGGCTCACCGCTCTCCACACCATGTGCGACTTTTTGCATCGTCCAATCGTCTCGCTCACACCCGTGATTAGGGTGGGCTGCGGCCAATATTCTCTTTGGCTTTGTGGTGTTTTACTGTGAGCCCAAAAAATTGTCACATTGCGATTCGTTCATGCTGACTGATCGTGTAGGGATTCTAACGCCCATACTATATGTCCGTGATTCCCTTAAAAGTACTCGGAATTCGGCTTACATGCAGCTTTGGCCAGTTCACCAACACCTGGGACTCGTTGTATATGCCGTGAGATACTGATAACCATGGAAAATATGGCTACGTGCTGACGTGCCGAGGTAGTATTCAATCGCGACAGGTCTTTGACAATATGAAGCAGCCGTACAACATCACTAAAGTCCTGACCCCGAACGTTACGTTCGACATAGAGGCATACAAGTCCTATAGCCCGTTATTCATGCCGTACGTGTCCTCGTTCTCTGCAGTTTCAGTGACCCTTCACTCAATAACATCAAGGACATGCTTTGCTATCTCGTATGGGTATATCTATCATTCGTCTATTTGATTTGCACATTCACGCTCGCTGTCTAGGTTGTCGTTTGCAACGATAACAGGTATTTCTTCTTGATTGTGTCGCAGGGGACGAGTATGAAACCCCGACCATAGCGACCCTCGTCCATACCTTCCTTTACTTCCGAAAGCAGATTATTCAGCAAAGTCGTCGATCCTTGAGAGAAGAACCCGACGTCCACGCTCGCCTCATGAGTTTATACCCAGAAGGTAATATCAGACATCTCAGAGCTCCTGTTGTACTCACCGCTTTCCTTATAAAGTTCCTGATTGGTGGTATCTCGTATTGTTTTCCGTCATGTTCACACTTGGCATTATCAGCATCGAACTGTGGCATACACAGATGCCGGTATGGGCTTTCGTGATCGCTCTGCTCATAGGTAAATCCGCATTTTTGGTTGTCAGGCAACGCCCGTCGCTGACCTTGCGAAGCATTTACCTATGTGATTCCGTGCGGTATGATTCAAGCGATCACGAATCAGCAAGTCGGTCTTAAGTAGGCTGAGAGCGTGCTTCTATTTGTTTCATTCTCACGTCTATTTCAGTGTTATCACGGAACTCATCATTGGGTATGAGCTCTGATTTTCGGTGCTTGGTTCCCGAGCTAAACTGGGTCAAGCTATGCATTACCCGGCCGTCCTGTCGCTACCATGCTATTTAAGACGTTTGGATACATCGTGAGCGACTGACCAAGTTCTTCTGACAACATGCTGAAGTAGGCTGCTAGACGATGACACAAGCTCTGACGTTTACAGCGGACTTCAAGCTTGGACACTATATGAAGATTCCCCCACGTACCATGTTTTGGTGTCAGGTTTGTTTACACGACGTTGGCTTGTCTTCCAACGTCCTCAACTCGTGCAGATTATGTGTGCTGTTATCGCCGGGACTACACAGCTTCTCGTGCAAGCGTGGATGTTCGATAACATCCCGTGAGTTCAGCACATCATATCCGTAACACTAAGACTGAATTACTGTTGCAGGGACATGTGCTCCACGTCGCAGAAAGACGGGTAACTGACATTCTTGGATTACTGTGCTGAATAATTGTGCTGATCTTTTGCAGGTTTGTATGCCCTAATACCCAGGTGTTCGCAACGGCGTCATTCATATGGGGTACGTGTGTCCATTGATAGACGGAGTATGTCTGAGTGGCTAATGGCAACTAGGCGTCGTTGGGCCGACACGCTTGTTTTCCCCTGGTCAACTATACAGGTAAATACAACTAATTTCTCATCCACTGACAGATCGCTAAATATCGACACTAGCCGTACATCGTTTCCCCTCACTTACTCGATTGTTAGCTGACAGATCCCTAGCGCTCCTGTATTTCTTCGTCGTTGGGGCCATTGCACCCCTCATTTCTTGGCTACTAGTGAAGAAGTGGCCCAACAGCCTTTTGCGATATGTCAAGTAGGTTGTCTACTCGTCACAATGATCGATGGTAACGCTCCAAACAGTTTGTGAGATCCCATTCTATGTTCCGCCTGATGGATGGTCATGTAACCGTTCATCTTCCACCCTCTTTAGCCCCGTCATATTCAACGGGACGAACCTTATCCCGCCAGCAACAGCATTAAACTTTATCCCCTGGGCGTACGTCCTTTACGATGCTCGCTACGTATGCCAACCTCACGCCCAAACAAGGGTTGTTGGATTCATCTTTCAGTTCTTCATTCGAAGGTTCGCAAGGCGACTGCGTTCTATCCCCTTGCTTCCCTAATAGCCACTTACAGACGATACTTTGCTTGGTGGGCAAAGTACAATTGTAAGTTGATGATTTTCCTCCTATTTTTTTGGGGGGGGATTTGATCACGCACTGCTAGATGTGCTCTCTGCCGCGCTTGATTCGGGCCTGGCATTGTCAGTCATAACAATTTTCTTTACGTATGTGTCCGCCTGCATCGTCATGACGTCCAGCGAAATACTGACGTCTACTTGCGTCTGGCTAGTCTTCAATTTCCTCGAGGTGGCACGGTGAGTACGAGAGAAGCCTGCTTCTGATACTCGCACTGATCGAGGGCTACAGATCGGTTTGAACTCCATACATAAATGGTGGGGTAACCAGGTAAGTCGATCGCGTCACATCACACGTGCCCAATGGCGGACTGCACGCACTGTCACAGGTGTTTTGGACGAATTACGACGGAAGGGGTATACCTGTCCGTCAGCTTGCGCCAGGCGAGGCGTTTGGGGAAAATCTTGTAGGATGACCGTGACGTTGGGTGTTGATCTAGACCAGCTATTTTATTTTATTCTCCTGTTTCAACAAGGGACTCTGGTTGGGGTGTTGTACTATTGACATGTTAATCCGTTAGCTGTATCCGATGCCACATGCTACTATGCTATGTATTTGCTCGGTCAGTAGGAATGACTGCGAAAAGGAGGTCAAGCGCGAACGCTAAAACGTTTGTGCCTTTGGGTAGCCTTGGTAACACGCAATGATTGCGAACGAACGTCGGTATCATGATCATGTTTTGTAACTGCCACCTGTCAGTGTCAAAACTATTACTCCGGCACCATAGAGCTTAGCAGTTAAGTAAGGGGTTAACCGAAGAAATTTACAAAGCGGTGCTGTAAAGCCGAGAAACCTCCTTCGACATTTCCCCCAATCACAGGACTGCTCATTACAATTTCTCGCTGTGTTATCGAACGGCGAGTCTTGCTGAAGCACAGAATAAAGAGTCGAACTCGAATGTTCGTACCGTCAACTCTGGTGGATCCTGTAGTAATGGTGCCCCGGCCTCCTTTGTGCGAGATTCGATTGAGCACGTGATACGAGGAAAAACGCGCATACAATGTACATTTCATCATGCCTCTTCCTTCCACCCTTTGCTGAACTGTCAACGAGCACATCCCTGACAATGGCCGGTGTGTACAACATGATTGACCGCACGTTAATACTAAACGTGGGACAGCTGAACGTGATATTCGCCAGTTGAAATAAACTCTAGGGAATGGAGCGATGGCATTCACAGCTAACAGCGATTGTCTCTGGAGCGGTGGGAATTCCGGAATTACAGTGTGGCGAGTCGAGGACGGAAAGCAAATAGCGAAGATGGAAGTCGGGTATGTCGTGTGTCTTGCAGCGTCACAGAATGCCCAGTGGATCGCTGGAGGAACATTCGACGGGACAGTCTTTGTGTGGGATGCAACCACACACGAACAAGTCTGGGGGTTGACAACGTTGAAGAACTACTCGCGAAACTTCCAGGGTGTAGATTTCTCGCGCGACTCGACCAGACTCATCGTCGTAAGGGAACGCTCCACAGCCACCATCTGGGACATCGAAACGCGAAGACGAGTACGGACACTGCAATGCAATGGTTGGGTGACAGCAGCAAAGTACTCACTGCAGGGCGATCGCATTGCTACAGGATCTTCCAATTCCGTCCAAGTTTGGGATAGCAACAATGGCCACTTGCTCGTCGACATACCCATAGGAGTCAGTGATGGGTTCAACCGGAATCTCGTCTGGTCGAGTCAACACTTTTTCGTCCATTCAGGTGATGAAATCAAGCAAATAGATCCATCCTCGGGGGAAGTAGTGTCACAATGGTCAGTTCCCAAATCTATCCCCATCCCGTATATTGCCATGCCAAAGCACGGGAAATTCATCGCACACGCCGCAAACGATTCTGTCACGTTCTGGGATACGTTGTCGCACACTCAGCTCGACTCCATCCAACATTCCGAGGAGGCATTTTCGATTGCATTCTCTCCAGACGACCGGCTGATTGCCATTGGCGGAGAGACTGGGAACATTATCATCGACAGTCTGTCTGGCATCAAGGCAAGTAGTCGGATCATGGCACATGTGAATAATTTGGTTAACGAATCGCATCAGACATCTGACGAGAAACCTTCGACTAGTCACAACGACACACGACAGGTAGGATTGCTATCCTGGCCACTGATTTATATGCTTCATACTTGTGTGTTTCCGTCCGCATCCAGAAAGGACCCGGAAAATCCAGTCCGGTCAATAACGAAGACAATGGGAGCGGTCTCCCCAATGTATGCGTTCATGCATCCTTCTTTCGAAGCCGGTCCTGACGATAGCACAGGCCGAGGTACCATCAAACGAACCTCCCGCTTTGTTTAATTACAACGAGGTTCGTGATCACTACTCTCTTTTGTTTGCGTATTGACCCGTGCTGGTAGTCACCTTCTCCCGCATCATCAACTCATGCTCCCGAGATCGAGAAACTGCGGGCGGGCCCATCCCGATCCATGCCACTATCATCGAATGCCCAACCAGTGTTCCCACCTTCGGATACTCGTCCTAAGGAACAACCCCGTGCCACCCAGCCATCGAAGGGCTCATCGACATTTAAATGGTGGATACCAGCGAGAGGGTGGTTACCAACGACAATAAAGAAGAGCGACGGGACCCCAACATCGGGTAACCCCGCTCAGAATCCACCTCGACCCGGCTCGTGTGATATGCAAGCTCATTCCCAGTCAGCGACAAGGGATGAGAGACACTCGAGGTATGCTGCAAGTCATCGCGTGTCGGTGAGTGCTCTTTTCTGATAGATGATTGTGTGGTCACGTCCAACATGTCTTGTTAGCGAGTCGGTGGACTTTACGCCCGTAAACGAAGAGATGAACCAAAAACTCGTCATGCACCGATTTTATCCGCAGTTATTCTCCACATATCGCAGCGCAAATGGTGGAATAAAGCTGCTGCGGAGAAGAATACCTCCAAAGATACTCCCACCAGTGGACAAGGTGCGGCAGCCTCAAACGAAGAGGGCCCAGTGCGTCTTTCCCGTCAATGACAAACCTGGTTGTAACAATTAATTTATCCTCAGCAAACGACAAGTGGGAATGAATCTATGGCCGTGAACAACGACATCTCCACGGACGGCTCCCGCGATGGGCAAAGCGTCGCCCTCCCAAACGAAGCAGGCCAGGTGTGTCTCACGCCGCGATAATGAACATAGTCACTGATCCGAACAAGGATACGTCCTCGGACGCCTTCCGCAGTGGGCAACTCACTACAGATCGAAGTGAAATGGGTCCGGTGCGGCTTTTATTGGGTGACGATAGACTGGCCGTGACAACTCATGTCTTTTAGTCGTATGTGAATATCACCCTTGAACACCCAAACCAGATGATAAATGTAGCGGTGCACCCTCGTTTTGCTTTACCTAGCATTATCGAACTCACGATGGGTCAGCATCATCCAAGCAATGGGAGAACTGCTATTGTTTTCGTGTTTCCTGCATGGATGTCATGTTTTAGATCATGTATTGGGAATCAGCAATGACCGGGTGATATAAATCATGTAGACACTGTATTGACCATCGACTGTTCCCCCTCGTCACAGATCCTAACTGTATTAGCTCAATTATCCATTTAATGGTATGATGAATGAGTGACGGGTATGCCTCCTCCAAATCCGGTGAAGTTGTCCCGAAGTATCTCGATGTACTGTCGGGTACGACTGCACGCAGCCTCGACGATCGAGAAGATACGATCCTGGGCGTGAACCTCCTTCCAATTAGATTTTGTTGACGATGGTGATGAACCTGGTGCCCATTCGCATCCATCGCGCCCTCGTTCGCGGACCCATCCTCCGCACCCACTTCCACACCGCCCAGGCCCTCCTCGCAAACTCGCAAAGTCTTCCGCGCGTTCAAGCTTGCAGATATTGGCGAAGGTGTCACTGAATGTGAAGTCATCAAGTAGTTTGTCTCCTAGTCACCTCTACCATCCGTGCCTTTCATAGAACGAACTCGTAATAGGTCCGTCAAACTATCGTCGCCTATACAGAGTTTCGACGCGCTGTGCGAGGTACAGAGCGAGCGTGGAAATTACCTCCTGGTTCGGCAAGCAAAGTGAGAGGCTATACGATGAGTACTAGGCAAGTAAGTAGTACTGACGGATTGAAGTATGCGTCCATGATATTGGATGTGTAGAGGTAGTGGATGATCGCAAGAGATGACGACAGAGTGGCTGCATAAGCATGAAAAGAGGCAGATTATATCAGCATAGGCGTTTGCCCGAGATTCGATTGAGCACGTGTTGGAACCTATATGAAGGAACAACGTGCATACAATGGGTTTGCCCTCTTCCTGTCGCTAACGGGCACATCTACGACAAATGGCCGGTGTTTATAACATAATAGGCCGCGTTATTACTAAACGTGGGACAGCTGAACATCGTGATTCACCAGTTGAAATAAACTCTCGTGGGTTCATACGGGCAATGACATTCGCAGCTAACAGCGATCGTCTCTGGAGCTGTGGGATTTACAGTTTACAGTGTGGCGAGTCGGGGACGGAAAGCAAATAGCGGCGATGAAGGCCAGGGGTGTCAATTGTCTCGTAGCCTCAAAGAATGGCCAGTGGATCGCTGGAGGAACACGAGACGGGACAGTCTTTATGTGGCATGCAACCACACCCAAACAAGTCTGGGAGTTGAAGGATTCAGGTTTGCAAGGGATCGACGGCGTGGATTTCTCACCCGACTCGGCCAAACTCATCGTGGCGGCGGAAAACTCGACAGCCACCATCTGGGATATCGAAATGCGAAGACAAGTACAGAAACTGTACCACGAGAGCGATGTGGTAGCAGCAAAGTACTCACCGCAGGTCGATTGAATTGCTACAGGAACTCGCAATTCTGTCCGAGTTTGGGACAGCAACGATGGCCACTTGCTCATCGACATACCCATACGAGTCAACCAGAGGTTCAACCACAATCTCGTCTGGTCGAGTCAACGACTTTTCGTCCATTCTGGTGATGAAATCAAGGAAATAGATTCATCCTC
Source organism: Porphyrellus cyaneotinctus (assembly GCA_038091315.1). Taxonomy (NCBI): domain Eukaryota; kingdom Fungi; phylum Basidiomycota; class Agaricomycetes; order Boletales; family Boletaceae; genus Porphyrellus; species Porphyrellus cyaneotinctus. The sequence goes on along the minus strand of JBBPOF010000315.1, from coordinate 3,392 downwards.
GGGGGAAGTGGTGTCACAATGGCCAGTTCCCAAACCTACTAATCACCTCATCCGGTGTATTGCCATTCCAAAGCACGGGAAATTCATTGCACACGTCGCAAACTATTCCATCATAGTTTTGGATACGCTGTCACACACTCAGCTCGACTCCATCCATCACCCCAAGGGTGCATTTTCGATTGCGATCTCTCCAAACGACAGGTTGATCGCAATTGGCGGAAAAGAAGGGAAATTTATCATTAACACTCTGTCTGCCATCAAGGCAAGTAGTTGGATCATGGTGCATATGAATGATTTGATCAACGAATCATCTCAGACATCTGACAAGAAACCTTGGACTAGTCATGACGAACCACAGGTATGATTGTCATCCTGGCACCGAATGTGTCGCACTGATTCCTGCTTTGCGTACCCTCGCCTTTCTCACCCTCGGCGCTTCATACTTATATCATTCCGTCTGCATCCTGAAAGAACCTGGCAAATCCAGTCTAGTCGATAACGAAGACAGCGGGAGCGGTATCCTCGATGTATGCGATCATACATTCTCCTTTCGAAGCCAGTCCTGGCGATAGCACAGGCCGATGTACCGTCCAACGAACCTCCCGCTTCATTCAACTACGAAGAGGTCCCGTGGTTGCTACATTCTGTTGTTTGCGTGTTGACCACTGCTGGTAGTAACCTTCTCCAGTACCATCAACTCATGCTCCAGAAATAGAGGAACTGCGGGCGGGCGCATCCGGATCCATACCACCACCATCGAATGCCCAGCCAACGTTCTCGCCTTCGGATACTCGTCTAGGGAACAACCCCGCGCTACCCAGCCATCGAAGAACTCTTCGACATTCAAACAGTGGCTACAAACCAGAGGATGGCTACCAACAACAATAAAGAAGAGCGGCGCGACCCCAGCATCGAGTAAACCCGCTCGGAATCCAACAGAGTCACCTCGACCCGGCCCGTCTGATATGCGAGCTCATTCCCAGCCAGCAAAAGAGTGGATGAGAAATACTCGAGGTATGCTGCAGGTCATTGTATGTCTGTGGGTGCATTTTCCTGATAGATGATTGTATGATCATGCCCAACATGTCTTGTTAGCGAGTCGGTGGACTGTATGCTTGTAAATGAAGAGGTAAACCGAAAGTCCGTCGTACACTTACTTGCTCTGCAGTTACTCATCTGACATCGCAGCATGAATGGAGTAAAGCCGGTGCAACGACCCAAGAACTCCAAGGATGCCTCCAACAGCAGACAAGGCGCGGCGGCCTCGAACGAAGCGGGCCCGGTATATCTTTCCCGTCGATGACAGACTCGGTCGTGACAATTAATTTACCCTCAGTCACATCAAACGAAGGATGGAAATGAATCTAGTGCCGCGAACAAGAACTCTCCCAAGGACGCTTCCCACAGTGGGCAAAGTGCTACCCTCCCAAACGAAGCGGGCCAGGTGGGTGTCTCCCCGACGATGACGAAACATAGTCTTGACTTGATGGAACAAAACCGAAGGCCGCCGCGGAACAAGGATGTGTGCAAGCACGCTTTCCGCAGCGGGCAATTCACTCCATATCGAATTGAAATGGGCCCGGTGCGTCTTTCTCTCTGGTGACAGTAGACCCGGCCGTAACCTCATGACTTTTGGGCGCATGTGAGCATCACCCTGACCAGATGATAAATGTAGCGGTGCGTCCCCGTTCTGCTTTAGTTGCCATGATCGAACTCACGATGGATCAGCATCATCCAAGTGACGGGAGAACCATCGTTTTGTTCACGCTGCCCGCATAGTAACCTGTCGTGTTCAAGACTATGCATTGGACTGAGCAATGACCCACTGGCAGGTGATGTGAACATGTAGACACTGCATTGACCATCGACTTTGTTCGCCCTCGTCACGAATGCTAATTGACCACTATCCATTTGATCGTACACTGGTATACCAATTCGTCAGCTCGCTCCGGGCGAAATATTTGGGTGAGTATACATGCCACGGAGGGACCTAATCTCCGACGAATTTCATAGGTCGTGACAGGCGCCAGGATCGTCTAGCACTGTGGGACCTTTTTCTTTTCGTATTCTTTGGGTTGAGTACTAGGTTGCATTCACCAAGCGCGGAACTCGCGCAGAACTCGGCTCTCGTTGAGTCTTATCTTATCTCGGCCGAAAAAAAAAGTCGTGCATGCACCGTGCTGCGTGCTCCACAACAGGACAGGATCCCTTTCCCCGACCCTGTCGGCTTCGCATGTCTCCTAAATCAAAGAGGTCACACGACCAACTTGCGACCAATGAAGACGTTGACACCACTGCATTGATACTCTCTAGTCCACTTGTTGCTCGGTCGGCATCCTGTCCGACCTGTCGCACGGCAGCAGAGACTTAGTCCCAAGGAGATAAGTGCTGGTGCTTTACTCGGCTCTTTGTTAGTGAGCATCTCATCAAATGCTTTCACACATGTGCCAAAGGTTTACAGAGCCCTTCAGCGTGACTGTCCACTTGATTGGGCGGCGCAACGTCCGGCGCTCCCAACAGCGCCACATGACGCCCTCACACGAGCAGGACCCGAAGTCCTGTACATGTGAGACCCAAGATTTCAGGAATTTGGTATTGTATCCTAAACTTTAAGTTTCGATTTAACCAAGTGCAATGTTGACCAACACCAACATTTAGTTTTGTCAAAACGTCAAGTTTAGAATAAAATTCAAGCTACTTGTCGGGCGCTTTCGACTGCGCCACCTGACAGGCAATTGTTCGCTTCCTGTTCGAACGCTGGGTGGCGTTCCCCCCTGAGTTGTTTATTTAATGACGACGAATTCGTCGGGTTCAGACGTGACGCCGTGGTCTGATTGGACTCCATGTCTTGGCTACCTCCTAGCGTCAGGGGCCTTCAAATTGTGGCAGCATGCTGTAGATGATGATGATACACGAGGCCTACACTGTGGGGGGGGTGCGCCCCCAGACTCTCGCACGATCTCGGCCGAAAACAAAACAAGAGCACATGGTGCGTCGCGTTCGACGCCAACTTGGACGCTCTCACGATGTACAGGTGGCAGGCTTGTTTGGTTGTTCGTTCGGCGTTTGTCCGACTTTGCCAGCCACTGGGCGCGATCGACGGCCCACTCATGTTCGGTCGCCACTCCTGATCTATATCTCCACTCGATTAGCTCCATGTCATAAGCAGACGATGATGCGACACGTTTCCGTCGACCCCGCAGCGTGGATACACGCGGGGTGACTTCAGCCATATCAGGTCCAAGCGCATGGTCCTGTGTACCTTGTTGTGGGCCAGAACCGTATGGCCACCAATCGGACCGGGTCGCAGTGGTCGTGTGATCACAAAAACACCCGTGATAGTAGACGTCATACTCGATATATGGGAATAAAGGATGCGGGTATATACATAT
>JBBPOF010000314.1:0-28797 GCA_038091315.1 Porphyrellus cyaneotinctus | reverse complement strand
CAATCCTTCATGCTAGAGAGACCGCGAGCCAAGTTATACTCGTGGAAGTTTGCGCTGCTACGGTAACGTGTATCATCTCGGTGGACACGTGACTAATAAGTCGTTCGCAGAATTGAATTCGGACTCGGACATCATTGATTATTCTCAACCTCATAAGCAATATGCGGAAGCACTACCTTCATCACAAGCAAGTTTACTGGTACAACCGTACACGTGTCTTCCGTTTAATTGTTCGAATATGCACGAATCTTGTCTGGAATGAACCCAACACCAACAGGATTTGCTCTTCCTGCACCATGGCCCACAAATAGCAAGCGTGACGTGTAATGTGGCCTTCCTGAGATGCGAGACTTCGACTTGACTGTCTTGTGGCTAAAATGGGTGAATGTGAGGGTCGACGACGGAAAGTAAAAGCCAGTCTTCGACGGCATAATTCAAAATGCCTTAGTTTAACACTCTACAGCGCTTCCCTGTCGCTACTATCATGGATGATGGAAACGTCTCCCCTCTGCCAAATGCCGGTGTGAGGAGGGCGATCACGTCGTTGGCGTCCCAGTATTGTAGATACCTCCCTTTTCATCTTTCTCGGATGAACGAGTTCAGATCAGCGCGGCACACGTCAAGCGTATCTGGTAGTCAAAAGGTATGTGGACACTTACTCTCCACTTATACGTTATTGATGTTCTTTAAACCACTGATGCACTGTAAGGTTGGGTTAATATCATGTTCATGTGCACTAACCGTTTGTCTGTTGCCCATGCACAATTAACTCTCCCGAGCGCCCGAATGTCGTGATGCGGCGTGGATGAGCAGTGGAAGAAGGGAATGAGCCTGGGTTTGTCTACGCGGTCGCTTGAATTCAATTTGATACTCCTGTTCGCAAAGTATGTGATCAGCTCCAGATTCGATCCAAGGGAATGGCCACAGACAAATCGACCACAAATCGAAGGATGCAGTGGATGATCGGAGCGTTGCACTTCAAGTTCGCACACGGTTCAGCTTCCGCGCCTACTTATATTTTGCATGTATCATATATGCTGGGAACCTCTGTAAGAAAATAGCGATATCTTTAATGAAAATTATCCAATCCCGAACCAGAATCAAGCCAGGAACCTCCCAATTTGAGTGGATATGAATTCAGTATCCGATTGGCTCTGGACGTGACCCCAGTTTGTATCAATCAGTACCAAAGTACCCTTCTGTAGAAATGACAACTCGATTTCGCTGTCTTCATGCTGCAAAAAATACACAATCAGCGGACGATGAACCAAAAAAAAGGGACTCGGAGGACTGACAGCAAAGAAGAAATCGGTTTTAGAAGGTAGGAGAAGCACTTCTGCTTTAATGCTCCTGAGAGCCTTCTCGTAGTCACCGCTGTCTCGGATTTGGGAGATATCACCATTTTGCCAAGTATTGAGAAGGTAAAGCATGTCGTTAGCATCCCAGTTCAGGACCCAGTCGGACTCTCCTTCGCCACGGATAAAAGATAGGAGATCAGTATACCTATCCAAGAGCATCAATAAATTGGCTTTGTTGTTGCGGCTGACGCCCTTACTGTCCACCCATCCGATACTCTTGTTCCCTGAACCACTTGGCGGTTATCAGCGAGTTTCTTTGATGAAGGTGGCTTCATTCTCACGGATTGACTAAACAGCCATGCCAAAAGAACCCGTCCAAATGCTCTGATGCCATGGTACGGGGGTGACGTGTAGTGACCGTTTTCAAAATCTTTTGATGCCACGAGAGCGGCCTTTGGACCCTCCAAGATGCTTTGACAATTTATATTAGCACCTCACCAGGTAGGAAAAATGAAGAAACTGACCATCTGCTGTGTAAACTCGTCCTGGCAGCGGAAACGATCGGGACAATCTTATCTACAAAGTCTGGATATATCGTCGCCCAATGGTAGGCCTGCCCAACAATCAATTCAAACATCCAATCAATGTCGACGCAGATGGACTCACTTGCTGACCTCCCATCGAAAAGCCTACAACACAATAAACTTTTTTTACGCCAAGGACTTCTGTCAATACTGCATATTGAGCTCGGCTGTTAGTTCAAGGTGAGCAACAAACAATATGAACTGGAGGTCCTCTCATACATGTTATCCTCATATGAGATCTCTGGAAAATATGGGCCATTATACGGCAGGGGCTGTAACTCGATAAATTTTGGGCGGGAAATGATAAAAGGGAGATCACTCACAGTGTTAGATGGAGAAGACGACTTTGGAAGTAGGATTCGACCTTTAATTGGACAGTCCATTTGCAAAAATGAGTAGTAACATACCTCTCCATTACAAAACAATGCGAATGTCACGATGAAGTACTTTCTTGGATCAAGAACCTGTGATGGAATTAACAACTCGGACCATTGCAGCGTCACCTTTGATATACCTTGCCCTCGCCGATCAGACCATCCAGAGCTGGATCGAGGAGAGATTCAGTCGCTTCCCCCATCCGAACCAAGAACCATACCGCCTAAAGAAAGCTTTGCCTTGTAGTGAGTTGGATGCACTATGCATTGGTTCGAAGGACGCCCGAATGTCTGGTATGCCGTGACAGCATCCGGTAAGATACCACCCATAACCTTGAAGCGACCGTGATGATAGTATCGGAGGTTGTGTTGCGCCATGCTCGGAGTTTTACTATGCAAAATCTTTGTCTTCAAAGGAAAGAGGAAGCGGAAGCGTTTGACCACTCCCGCGCTAGAGTATATCGCTCCTCAGAGTCGGATTGTCTCAGATTCGACGGCAGCATTACTAAGCAACGGGGGTTGACGGCCTGCTTTGTTACCAGGAAATGATAATGAGTCAGCAAGGGAAAGTCAATACGAAGAGTAGAACTTCTCATAAAGCATAACATGTGGGTAGGTCTGCTTGCACCCAAGTTGCCCTCTGATAATGTATTATGAGAAGTATCATATGTGATAGGAACCTCGAGTCCATTCCAGAATCAAGCTAGGAACTTTTCAATTTGCGTGGATATGAAATCAACATCTGCTTGGTTCACAAAGGTGCAATGACCTCAATTGGCACCAAAGTGCCTCTCTGTAGAAACGACAACTCAATTTCGCTGTCTTCGGGCTGTGAAATACTTAGTCAGTGAACGATGGACCCAACAAAAGCGAGGACTGACAGCAAAGAAGAGATCCGTTTTGGAAGGTAGGAGAAGGGCTGCTGCTTTGATGTCCCTGAGAGCCCTCCCATAGTCACCGTTGTCTGGGACTTGGGAGATATCACCATTTTGAGAAGGTGAAGCATGTCGTTAGCATCTCAGTTCAGGACCCAATTGGATTCTCCTTCACCACGGATGAAAGACAGGAGGTCAGGATACCTAGCACAGAGCATCAATGTCCCTTTTCGTGGTTGACATCCTCACTCTCCACACTTCAGATAAGATTGTGTTCCCTAAACCGCTTGACAATCATTAGCGATTTCCCTTGCCGGCAAGTGTGCTTTTCTCACTGTTGCGCTATAATCCCACGCCAAAAGAACACGAGAAAACGCTCTGATGCCATGGTATGGGAGGGACGTGTAGTGGCCATCTTTAAAGTCTTTTGACGATACGAGCGCAGCCTTTGGACCCTCTAAGATGCTGAGACAATGTATATTCGCAGCTCTCGGATGGGGAAGGAAAAGAAACTAACCACCTGTTGTGCGTGCTCGTCCTGGCGGCAGAAACAAAATCACCACAATCTTATCTACAAAGTCAGGGTATACCGTCGCCCAATGGTAGGCCTGCCACAAATTAATTGAAAGAGTCGAACACTAATTTTAACATTGACGGCCTCACTTGCTGGCCTCCTATCGAGATGCCCACAACACGAAAAACTTTCGTCACACCAAGGGCTTTCGTTAATACTGTATATTGAACTCGGCTGTTAGTTTGAGATGAGCAGCAAACAATATGAACTAGTTGTTGCCGAGATCTCTGGAAAATATGTGCCATTGTGAGGAGGCTGTTGCTTGCATAAGTTCCATCCCTGAAATAGTGAAAAAGGAAGTCGTTCACTGTGTTGGACGGAGAAGATGACTTTCGTACACAACTCGTCCTTTAATCACCTGCAGAGGCTGGATAACATACCTCTCCATTACAAAATAGTGCAAATGTCACTATGTAGTACTTTCTCGGATCGAGAACAAAAGGGCTTGAAGTATCTCACTCAACAATCATGCCTTGTCCTCACTGACAAGTGGGTCTAGAGCTGTACCGAGGAGAGATTTATCCCTGTCCTGGTGTTCAGTGAATAGACATACCTCCCAGTGAAAGTATTGTGCCGTAGCGAGTTGGATACGCATGCGTTCGAAGAATCTCCAAATGCCTGGTATGCCGTAACAGGATCCGGCAAGCTTCCGCCTGTGACCTTGAATCTACCGTGATGATAGTATCGAATATACCGTTCCGCCATGCAAATTTTGATATCCAATCTCGAAGAGAGGATATGACCAAGTACTCCCGCCTCATAATCAGAAGGACAGGAATTTGATTTATTACATCATACACCCTATCACGCGAGCAATGTGGCTGATAAACTGTAACAGTCCTCGGACATCGCCGAGTATCCCAAGGTCGAGTAAAGGTATTGCTCATCGACCTCACCGACCTCCAGAATGGGCTGTACGTGGACCGCCAGAGGATACATACCTCATCGCTGACCCCCCTTTTTCCACAGCCAACAAACCCCGTGGACTTCAAGCTGCTCGCAAACTCCGTAACGATCGTCGCGCCAACCGCTGGGTACATATCTCTCCATCCACGCATGACACCTCATGTCTCACGTTCCGTTCGTATATAGGCGGACAAGGGATACAAGAAGCGTGCCCTCGGCAATGTCTTCAAAACCTCCCCCACCGGAGGATCATCGCATGCAAAGGGCATCGTCCTCGAGAAAGTGGGTGTCGAGGCGAAGCAGCCCAACTCGGCCATTCGCAAGTGTGTCCGTGTACAGCTCATTAAGAACGGTAAAAAGGTCACGGCCTTCGTGCCTGTAAGTTCCTCTCTGCACGGCTATCTCTATGTCACTGATCGTTTTTGGCTAGAATGACGGTTGCTTGAACTTTGTGGACGAGAATGATGAAGTCCTCATCTCTGGTTTTGGTCGTAGTGGTAAAGCCAAAGGTGATATTCCTGGTGTGCGTTTCAAAGTTGTAAAAGTGTCTGGTGTTGGTCTCCTCGCACTTTGGAAAGAGAAAAAGGTGGATATGCCGACTTGTTCTGCTTGTTCACTATTCGCTGACTACTGTGATCTTCAGGAGAAGCCACGGTCATAAATATTTGCTTGCTGACCTTTGCCCTTCCACATTACTTCCCTATGACCATGCATGTATTGCGCACGAATATGTTTCCAATAAATAACCTAAGGGGAGACATGTACCATCGTTTGACACTCGTCCATTGCTCAAAGTGATGGATAACTATTGAGGGGTAATATTAGCATTGATTCCCTGACTAAATTAACAAGCATCCCAGTCATATGTTCGTAATTCCTCTTCCCTGCATGTACCTCCTCAGGTCCCTCATCAGCTCGAGTTGTTCATCGACGGTCAGCCCGCTGACTATCATTTGCAGTATGGATCCTACAGTGACGTGATGCTCCCGAATCAAGCTGCTGTAGTACACGTAGGTGAACACGCCCATCAGGAACCTGGCAAATCCATGAGTTTTTGGGAGCACGGGTGTGACATTGACATACTGGCAATCCATACGATCCGTCATGCCACCGTGGCCGGGAATGCTGTGACCAAAGTCTTTGATATCGAATGCGCGCTTAAAGCCAGAGGCAAAGAAACCGCCGAATGGTGCAACCAACGAAGCAAAGATGGCGAAGACAAGTAGATGAAGTTGATACGGGACGTAGGGAATGACTGTCACGGGACGGCCAAGCTGCAAACAACGCCATTAGCCCAAGGACAGGAACTTGAATGAGACGAAGTACGTACAAGTTGCGACAAAAAGACTCTCAGTGGTGCCCAAATTTCCCATTCTTTGGCGATAAAGACGGGGTTGGGAACACATTGGACATTGCTCCATACGCTAACACCAAGATCGTGGACAGGGCAAATCATATAGTTAAACCGCATAAAGTAACTCCCCCAGAGCACGCTGAAGATGAGGGTGCTCCAAAATGCACCGACGAACCCTTCAACGGTTTTTTTCGGGGAGAGCTTGATCAACGGGGTACGACCCAGTGTGATACCCCAGATATAGGCAAACACATCGTTGCAAATGACCAGCGAAGCAGGAACAAAGAACCAGATCAGTCCTTCAAGGATATTGTTAATGATGAAGTGGCTGTGAGATGCTTCAGACCCAGATCTTGCCCAGGGGCTAACGATCCTACCTGGATACCACGATCAAGAGTAAACTCATATGAACCCAGCAAAAGAGGCCAAACTGCTGCTTAAGATAACCCCGCTTGAGCGACAACACAAAGCCCATGAAGCCAATGGTGTAAAGAGTGAAGCTGATCATACGGTGGTTCGTGGCGAATGGAAGTAGCTGCCCGTCAGTGAATACTACGTGCTGCAGGACGATATTAATGCAAATATACACCAAAAGTATAGAGAAACTCACCTTGAAGTAATATATAATACTTTCGCCGTACAGGAAGTAGTTGGTCACGGCGAAGAAGTACCAGTTGAGCGTCTTGCTCCAAGGATCCTTATGCCCTGTGACTTCATGTGCCGCAGTTTCGGGAGACATGTCTTTCAGGGAGAAAAGGGCTGTGACTTCTCGGTAAACTAACGTTTGGCAGAGCATGACAAGGATGACCAGGTACGCGTGTCCCATGACCAGAAGACCTAATTTCATGTCAGAATTCAAGCTTATGACTAGGGCTAACCAGCTTTACCCATGAAGCCTCCGATCATGATGAACGTCCATAACGTCCTCGTGACCAGATTTTGGCGCTTCTTTGTGCGTTCAGCTTCCCGTACATCTTGTACATCTTGCTTAGTCTGGACAGCACGCTCTACATCGTTTCGTAATCGCGGAGTAAGTTCCTGCAATCCGGTACTAGGTTTTGAGTGTACTTCAGCCGATATAGATATAGGGCCTGAGGATATGGGCAGATTATCAACGGGAGAGAAACGCCACAGAATAGCGTGCACGCACTGTCGGATTTGACATTGGCGGAGGTGTTGCTGTTGGATTCGGGATTCGGCCGTGGGGGTTCTGGGATCGGGGTCTCCTCCTCCCGGTCACTCGATTCGGGTGCCGCATATTCGGCTTCGGAAGAGACCTCTCCATCGACGACGACCGCAGAGCGTGCGATGGACTGTTCTAGCGAAGGGGTCGCTCTCGGTGAGTTCTCCGCTGTTGCAGCCTTGGCCGCGGCTTTGGCTTGCTTCCGCCTCTCTGTGCGCGCAAGCTTTTGCAGTTTTTTCAGTTGTGATTTCGACAACTTGGGTGGTTCCGTGCTGTGGGCGCGCGATGGGTACATAGATATGCAAGTACCAAGGGAGGGGGCTTACGTGTCAGACGACGGCTGAGCGTGTTCATCTTGGACAAGCTCTTCCTCGGATTCCTCTGGGTCTTCAACAGGAAGGGCTGCAAAGGCAGATTTGGTCACGAATTGACCAGGGGATGTCATCGCAGGTGCTTTGCTCATGGTGAGCGTGCTGGTCGTGGTAAAAGCGTGAAAGTGACTGCTGTGCAACCCCAATTTATTTAAAACACCCGCGCATCTAAAGTGTGAAAACTCGACCAAACAGGTGGATGACGAGGTTCTATGTGGCTAGGATACATGCTTGTATGTAACAGTTTCTACCGGTATCAGTCGAGTCCCTTCAGCTCATGGTCAGCAGTATGGATAAATAATGATATAGAATCAGGTCGACTCAGAATTTCCAGTCTTCCTCTGCTTCCATCGCCCATGGGACTGAGATAGGGTCAGCTCATGTGTATTGACACCGAGGGTTCGTCGCTTACATTTGTTGAGCAGCGTCTTGGAGAATATTTTCTCAATGGGGACATCATACTTTTTGCACCACGCGGCAGTGATCCTGTGGGACGTTAGTGATCGCTCTAAGGACATCTGGACACCGATTATTACCGAGGGTCCAGATAATTAATCTTACTGTAGTAATTCGGCCGATGGGTCAGGAAACCAGTCACACGAGCAGAAATTCAGAATACAACGAACCTCGTGCCCAATGCAACTTCCTTCCCAGCCTCGCGGTCATCCATTTGCAGCTTGAAGGTCTTGATCCTCTCGTCTAATTTCTGAATAGCCTCCTCGATCTTCTCCACGGACCGCTCTCGCTTCAGAGCTGCTTTTCCCGTTCCGCGTTCCTTGGCAAGCCTCTTGTGATCGACCTCAATGATGGCAATTCGGTCCTTCAAGACCGAATCATCCAGAACCTCTTTGCCTTCCTCTGCGAGTTTCTCATTATCTTTGGCAAACTTCTTCTCCGCTTTCTCTATATCTTTCCTTTTCAAGGAATCCTCGTGTTCCACAATCCACTCGTCGTCAATGTCTGACTCATCATCGGTATAAAGTTTGTTCTTTTGGTATTTGGAGTCGAGATTGAAGAGAACATGACGCAGTTTCATTCGATCATACTTGAGGGCGCGAAGCTGGGTGGGAGCTAAGAATGTTATACGCAGTACCCATGGCGAGATACGCACTCGATCACGCATCCTGCCCATGGATTGTTCATGAGTCTTCGGTGCAGTCCTTTGATGGTTACATAGTATGGCGACCATGCGATTGGCTTGGTTGTATGCATTCAACTTCTCTTGAACCGTAACATTCTCCGGCATGCCCTCATCCAATTGTTCCTGAAAAGTTATGGATGCATTATAGGTACGGAACACCTTGGCGGTCAAGCCCTTCATATATGATGCAAGGTGCTTGTTGAGGAGAGACGTCTAGGGTTGTTAAAGTCAGCTTTGGGTCACCGAGCTCAACTGTGGAGTTACGTTGACGCGATCGAACAAATTATCACTGTCTTCCTTATTTTCCTTGAACAAGCGGATGTTCTTGAACACCTGTGCCTCAACGGCAACGCGGTTGTAGTACCGGATGGAGTCTTTGCCGAGGAAATCAAAGACAATGAAATTAGGTGCCTCCAGCGTGACATGCTCGCACCGCAGCGAGCAACAGCCCACCGTATCCGCTTCATCTTCTCCCTTCTCGTTACCCGCACGAAGAGCCAACCGATCGATGAAATACATGGCAGTCGCCCGCTGCCTGTCCGCCATGACTTTGCTCTTCAAGTCGCCCTGGTAGTCTGCGCGGATTCTCGCGACGTGACTCTGCCGGAAATTAAATACATCACACTAGGAATGACGTTGATCCCCACCTTGAGTTCACGGGCTTTCTCAAACTTCGACATGTCGCTCTGACCCTTCAGCGAGCTACCCGCGGCCAAAAACACGTACTTGTAGTTGCCGTTGACATTTTCGACCCAATTAGCAAGCCAAGTGACGGTTTTATCGTGCACCACGCCTTTCCAGTTTCCAGGCATGTTAGGGACGGGAATAGGAGTACCCTCACCGATGTTGATGGTGATATCCTCCGGGCGAACGCGGAACTATTCCATACGTCAGTGGTTCGCCCACCCCAGTCAACCTAAAGTCAACAAGGTTCTTACTTTCAAGGCGCCTTTCTTGGGGTGATCACCACGGCCACGGAATAGTCCTGGAGGCTCTACACGGAAGTTTCCAACCTTCTCCTTACGGCCATCAAGGAGACACGTCATATACTTCTCCTCCGTCGCATCTTTCTGTTTCTTGAGCTCCTTCTTTTCTGCAGCACTTAGCGCTTTCTTCTTGGCCTTCTCTGCCTCGAAATACTCAAACATAGGACGGAAATCGCATTGGTCGAACTCGGTTATCTTAATTTTGTTGCGCTATCGAGGTGTCATCACCCAAGTTGCTACAAGTGATTAAACAATGCTTACTGGTGGATAATCTTTCAAAACCCTAAGCCAGTCCTCAAAGAAGTTCTTATTGAACGTCTTGTCCTGAGTATGATCTGTCTCTAACATTGCCGCGTAAAAGCCTGCAACCTCCTCCGACTCTGGCGGGAGGTCGACCTCTTTGCCTGAGTTGGATCGTTAGCGTTGATTGGAAGAACGTAAGATACAACTGGATTACAACCTTTGTACTTCATCTTCACGTGTGAGGGAAGCGACTCGTAAGGAGGTGGAAATATAACACCGTTATGCTCGAGGGTCTGCCATTTGTCCTCAGCATCTCCGTTGGCCTGCTCCTCCCACCAACGGAAGATGTCCTCGGGTTCCTCTTCCTCTTTCTTCTTCCCCTTCTTCTTCTTCTGAGGGGATTCGGTAGAAGGGTTTTCTTCTTTGCTCTTCTTGTTCGGGGCTCTCTTCCGTGGTGGCTTGGCATCTTTCATCTCCACATCGCTCTCGGGCTTTACCTTAACCTTGCCCGATGAACGCTTCTTTGTCAAAGGCTCGTCGTCTGAAGCGGAGTCCTCGTGCTCCTCCTCAACCTTGACTTTCTTCTTCGGGGGTGCTTTCGCCTTGCCATTCAGAGCGCGTTTTCGTTTGACCGAGGCCACTACAGCATCGCTGTCACTTTCTGCCTTGCCATTGGGGGCATGGGGGGTGGTAGCATGTGATTCGCGGTGTATGGTAGCAGAATCGACTTTCTTAGCGGAGGATGAAGCAAGCGGGGTATCGTCATCATCCTCATTGTCAGAATCCTGAATGGCAGCACGTTTTCGTGGTCGTGATTTGCCGAGCGCTTGTGTACCATTGGCCTGGGACTAGTGGAAATTATAGGGGGACCGTGGAATACGGTGGACTGGAAGGGCACATACCAAAGGCATGTCGTCTTCACTCATCGAAGAGTCATCGGCATCACCGTTGGAGTGACCGTTACCGTTGACTGCGACTTGGCCCTTCCCATTGGCGCCAGCAAGGGCAGTTAGCGGTAAATCTTCGTCAGAGGACATTTCAGTGTATAAAGACATGGGAAATGAACCGGAGATGGTAGTTTTGGAGTGAAGGCGGACAACAGAGGCGGAGAAACGCGGAGAGAGCAAGTCAAGGAAGGCCTTCTGGCAAGCTGTGACTGTTGAAATGACAAGTCCAAATAAACCTGCCCTAAATTCAATAGGGCACGTGACTTTGAAATAGCGGGTATGGTCGGGTGGTGGACCAAGTGCGGCTTAAATAACTCGGTTTCCACAAGGTCAGGACACATCCAGTAGGACAGTTTGGCGTCGTGCTTAAGCAACGTGTTCCACAGCATGGCCAACCCGCCACTCTTCCGTGATCCATGGGCCAAGAGAGAAGCGTGGCGGAAACACCCCATCTTCTCCAACCGCGCCATGTTTTCGAGCATGTTTCCCGGTTTCGGAATAGCTGCGGCTACGTTTACTGCCTATGTCTTGTTTGACAATTTTTATGGCAAAGTACAAAACGGCAGCCATTGACGCGTGTGGTATGTTCAGGTCAGCCCATGTCTGCAAACCACTCGTATAACCATTTCACAGAGGGTGCGCATCCTGTGCATGTCTCAAAACACGCTCTAGACTTGTAGCGTTCACACTACTGCGATGTGAATATCCCAGGCGCGGGGAACAAGTAGGAATATTGATCCGAACAATATCATGGGTACGGTCACCAGGAATGTACTAGCAGCTTTTATTATTCAAAAGTATTTGGGTTGGCTATCATTCCAGAGGAGGCATCTTCCGCACGACCTTTCCCTCGTTCTTTGCATGCACCTTGAGTTTCTTCAAGATGGAAGATTTGGACCATCGTTCCGGCAGTGTGCGATGCCCAGTCGACCAGTAGTATATATCCCAGTCGGGCTCATCGAGTAACTACGAACGCATGCTCGTAAAATATGCAAGAAAAGCTGGGAGAGAGCAGACGTGCCTTGTCATATTCGGATAACTCGCCGCGGGTCATGGTAGGGAGGTGGTCTCGAGCAAAGGTACTCAATAAAAGGTCGCTCTCGAGGGTGCCACGTTTGCGTGATTGGTAAAGAAGGCGCGCGCGCGTTGTCTTGATTGGTTCGTTGGGACGAGGAAGAGGCCTGGGAGCGGGTGCGTCGGCTGGCGTGGTCGTATTGGAGACGTGCTGGGGAGTGTGGGGAAGTGGCCATGGATCGGACGATGCGCGCCGAGCAGAGACAAGGAGCGTGCGCGAATGACAGCGAACATGTCGCACAGCGATGCAAGCAGCGACAACTTTCATGGTCGTCAAAGTCAAAGTTTCAAGTTGTTCAATTTCCCACTCGGCCAACACAACTCCAAGTTGTACGAGTCACTATTGGATCTCATTTGTAGCTAACCCCGCGTTCAGCCTCTGAGGTATCGCTTATATACTTCGTTGTTCGTTTCCTCTACATAATAATACCCCAACTTGTCCAAAAATTGCTGGAATTGATCATAGTCTTGAGGGGGCACTTGAATCCCCGTCAACACCTTGCCAACGTCTGGAATGCAAGCTAAGTTGCAGCGTTGACTTCAATATGAAACAACCGACCTGCGCCATGGTTGCGATAATGGAACAAGGAAATATTCCATCCTTGTTGAAGGCCTTCCAAGAACTTGCGTAGTGCCCCAGGCCGTTCGGGAAACTCTGAGTGCAGATCATATTAGGCCATTCAACTAAAGCGATGATCCTAGATCCTAGACCCACCAAATCTGAATAGACGTTCGTCGGGTACAACCCGGCATCCTCCAACCATATATCTTGTATGACTCTTTGCCATCTCGTCGTCACTAATGTCAAACCCCTTGAATCCTTTTTTTTCAATAGCATCCAGCACTGCTGACACTTCTTTCGCTCGCGACGAGGATTCGAGTTTGAACGAGAGGAAGATGTGTGCAAGATCTGGCGAGTTGTACCGGTATGCGAATTCCGTGACGGACCGAGGAGATATGATCGAGTTGAGTTCAGAGAAACTATGCCAAGACCATAAACGAGTGATGACAGAGTAGCGATATGAACGTACGTGCCGGGTCTTTCAGGAATTTCGACACTCAACAATGCTTCCCGGCCTTCACCGAGTTCAGCACGTTCGGCGACGAATCGCAGACGATCAAAGTTCATGTTTGCACCACTGACAACCGCAACGAACTTTTGCTGAGCACCGATCAATTTGTTGGCGATGATGTAGCGCTTCAATCCAGCAAGAGCGAGCGCCCCCGCCGGCTCAGTGATCGATCTCGTTTCTGAGAGGAACAAGTTAGTCTCCAGAACACTAGATGGTGCCAATTAATTGTGAAAGCGTACCTTCGAAGATATCTTTGATTGCCGCACAAAGCTCGTCATTGTTGACGAGAACGATATCGTCCAGTAGTTTTTGGCAAATGCGAAATGGCTCTGCACCGACCAGTCGGACAGCAGTCCCATCGCTGAAGGGGCCAACTTCGGATAGGGTTACGCGGTACCCTTTTTTCAAACTCTGGTACATGGCATCGGCGTCGACGGTCTCTGTACCGTATACTTTGGTTTTGGGGTTTCCGATGCGCTTGACGTACGACGCGATGCCAGCAACCAAACCACCACCACCGATGGCACCGAAAATACCGTCCAGGTTATCCGAATCAGGTAATTGTTTGAGGATTTCCATGCCAGTGGTGCCCTGTCCGGCGATGACCAAAGGGTCATCGTAAGGGGGGACGAACGTGAGGCCATGTGTGGCTGCAAGACGAGCACACTCTGCCTTGGCCTCGTCAAAGTCGGATCCGTGAAGGACGACCTTGGCACCTAGACGTTGAACGTTGGCAACTTTGATGGTGGGTGTGCCATTCGGCATGACGATGGTACATGGTATACCGAGTCTTGTTCCGGAGAGGGCGACGCCTTGGGCGTGATTACCTGGGAATGAGAGAAATGCGTGAGCGCGCTCGAGGAGGTACCGATGGGATGGACGCGTATGCAGGGTACGCACACTAACCAGCACTGCATGTGATGACACCCTTCCATCTATCTTCTTCAAGGATGTGTGCCATAAAGTTGTAGGCACCACGAATCTTGAAACTAAAAACTTCTTGTAGATCTTCGCGTTTCAGCCATATGTGATTTCCGAGTTTTGCGCTGAGATTTGGGGCGTAGACGAGGGGAGTTTCTTTGAGTACTTCGTAGACTTTTGACGCGAGGATGAGACGGAGATAATCGGGTTCATTGGATGCAAGAAGATGGTGGGGTGCGAGAAAAGGGTATAAAAGCGGTTGTGGGGCATGAGACGAGAATTCGAGCGTGGCCGTTGTGACAGCCATGGTGGAGAGGAACAAGAGACGTGACTCGATCGCAGTGGTCATTTCTCGGCGATTACCGGATTCGGGAAACGGTGAAAGAGAGACCCGCACTCGGGCGAGCCGTGTCAGCGACATCTGACCTCGCCATGGCCATGGTCATCGTCCCGACACGACACCGACGCCCCCGACACGCCCCAGCACGCGTGATGTGTAGAGGTCACGTGCAATAAGATAACTGCATACGATGTGCAGCGGCGGCGATCCCGACGGGGATCGTTGGCGACGAGAGCGTCCTCGCTGACGTGTTCGGCGTGCAGCCAAGCTGTCATGTCCGTCGGAGGGTGTCCGATGACGTAGACTGTCGCCGCCGTCGGGCAGACACGCTAGTGCCTGATCGCGACGACGAGACCGAGTTGGGTGCGATACCGTGCGGGACGTCGAGATATGGCGCGGGGGTTGGGGGGGACGAGGAGGACGAGGAGGAGGAAAGGAGAGGGAGAGATGTAGAATGGGAGCTGCCAGCCCTAAATAAATGTAGAGAGGAGGACAGGTAGTGTATTGCTTTGTTCTTGACCATGGCGCAAGCAGCGACGATGGGACCTCCTCTCTCTCCACGCGAAACACGTCGCTCAGGAAGGCGCTCAGCACCCTCCGCCTCTACGAGCACTTCAAAATCACCAGACTCGCCCGCGCCAGAGCCTCCTCCAAGAACCAAGGACACATCTGCCCGCGCTGCCTTCCCAAACACCAACTCAAACGGCCGCACAAAGCGTCCAAAGCAGGAGGACATCGACGACCCCATCCCCAGCAAGAACGCCCACTCAAACGGAACCACCTCCAACCATGCCAACTCCAATGGCAGGTCAAAACGCAAGGGCAAGGAGAAGGAGAAACCCCCCTCGGTGGATCAGCTTGTCGAACCCATCCCTTCCAAACAATCCTCTGTTTCTACAGGCACTGCTGAGCCCCAAGACGACGACTCGGAGGAACAGGGCATCACGCGTTGCGTGTGTGGTATGAACGGTCCGTACCCAGTGCTCCGTCCAAGTTCCCCATCCTCATCTATCTTCCTCTCTCTAGAGGACGACGCCGATGGTGGTGAATTTATGGTGCAATGTGAGATATGCAACGTTTGGCAACACGGTCTTTGCATGGGCTTCGAGTCGGAAGCCCAACTCATGGCTGCAGCCGACTACTACTGTGAACAGTGCAAACCAGAGCGTCATCAAGATCTTCTCAAGTGTGTCCCTGTCTCTAGCGCCCTCTCTCACCGCCTTGACTCCACCTCTCTCTAGGCGGCTAGCACGAAAAGCCCGCGAATCATCAACCCACTCGCGCAACACAACCTCTCGCCTTTCTCGTTCTCACTCCCCCACTCATCTGCTCAAACCACCGAAGAGACGCAACACGATGAATAGTCGTGATGCCGCGTTCGACGAAAGCTTGAAAGAGCTTATCGAAGCGACCGCCGCGGAAGCGGCAGCTGCAACAGACCCCCCAAAGCCACCCGTGAACGGTTGCGCAAGTGGTCAAAGTGAAGTACCTGACGATGATTCGAATGGTCGAAAGAAGCGAAAGCGCGGAGATGACGATGCGTGCGTCCATCTTGCCAATCTTACTTCCCACTTTGCCTCACAGCGCTCTGTAGTCTCCCCAAGAAGCGTACCAGGTCGGCATCGAGTGTCTCGGACGCTCCTGGTGTGGCCGCTGTGACTGTGGTGTCCGAAGAGCCACCGCCCACGAAACGCTCTGCAGGCGGGAAATCGGGGAATTCGCGCAATCGACGAGGTGGTCTGCGCAAGGCCGCCCCTCCACATCACGATGCTGTCGCTTCCGTCGAGGGAGACGAAGGTATATGTCCGAGTGAATACAATGATAAAACGGTCTGCTTACCCACGTGACTTTTGTCTAGGAACCGGTCCGAGCAAGCGATCAACGCAAACGACCCGCGGCAAAGGTGGCCCTACGCCAAAACGCCCGCCAACGTCCTCACACATGCAAGGGAGCACCACTCTGGATAACTCGAGCAAACGAAATCATTTCGGGCCAGGAGCGGCGCCGAACAGTTCTACCGAAAACTCACGCGCATATCGAAATTCCCATGCATACGCGATCTCACAACAGCCTCTCTTTACGTCATGGAACTTGCCAGACTATCTGGCCCATCTCGAACACATGCTCCCAACGGACATACCACGCCCACTCGAAGTCCGCAGCCTGGCAATTGGCCCTGGAGGCAGAGAGTCCCTGGAGAGGACGATGGAAAGAGGGGTCAAGGTCAAGTGGCCAAGCAAACGCATGAGCGTCGGTGATATGAATAAGCGGGTTCGTGCGCTTGTGGAATGGGTGGGCAGGGAACAGGCAGGCGCGCTCGACCGCGGTCGTAGGAGGGATGCTTTGGAAAGGGCCTTGAAGGCAAGCACCTCAGGGACAGGCATCCTCCCTGATTTGTCCGTGCCTGGCGATCGTGATGCAGGAGGGCAGCACGAGGGACAGGGATCACCCATGGTGGTCGACAATCCCTCTGAAAACACCGCCAGACCAAATGACTGCGAATCAATACCAACAAAACTACCACCATCGTTTCACCCGACTGCTCATCAGTCGACCATGAAGATGATGGAGGAGTTGATGGAGGAATTAATCAACTTTCAAGAGCGATTTGGGCCGGGGGTAAAGAGTAGAGACCGTGAACGGCGACCAGGATCATGACTCATTTGTATGCGAGACTCATGTACGGGAAGGAGGGCTCGTTTATTTCTGCACCATATCTTTTTGTTGTTCACTCCGTACGCGTGGCGATGTTTGGCAACAGCCTCTAAAACAAACAAACGCGCACTGCCACCACATCTGTCCTTGAAATGGACGAGCTGGAGGGTTCGCGTAATTCTTCCCCGGCTGTCTCTGGCCACGGCGAGCTCGTCGACGAGGGCCATGGTGCAAATTATTCAACTCGCATGGAAGAATTGTTCGACGGCGACGAAGAAGATCATGAAGACGAGGAGGAAGAATTTCTCTACGATGGCGTGGACGCCGAGCAGGTCACCGGCACCAATTACCGGGAACAGTTGCGAAACGTCCTCGGGCCAGACGATACCTCGGACGTATTCGAGGAAGTGGAAGTAGAGCGCTCCCTTCTGAGGGAAGACTCCAGTGAAAAGTTTGGTGATGCCGAACCTGCAGAGCCATCCGTCAGTTCTATTTTCTTCCTCGTGTTGATCGGAGTGGCTAAAGGGTACGTAGGATCACGCGCAGATCGTTCTAGATCCTGCAAGTCTTCCGCAATCCCCCCTCGTCCATCCAGCCATGACCATGCTTCTTCCAGAAACGCTGCTTCCTCCACCCCACCCGCCTGGCGAACCCCTCGAGCCCTTTTTGCTCCCGACCATATCCCGGCTTCGTTCATTGGCATTCAGGAGTCCTCAGAGCGAAGCTGACCGTAGCTTGCCTGATATCTCGACCGCAATTAGTTTTGCTTCGCCCCCTTCGCACGTTTCCGACATTTCCGGAAGCCCCATTCCTGGCACCAGCAAGGGGCCGTGGAAAAGCTATCTCAAGATTGAAAGAGAGGTGTTCAGATGGTCAGTGCTTAAGAATTCGGGCAGCCATCTGTTTGGAAAGCGCCCATCGAAAGCTGCCATTGTCTTGGGCGCATCCAATCTAGGCTTCCCGACGGTCTTAGCCGCCAACGGCCTCATCTGTGTAGGAACAGATGCCGGTCGCATATTCGTCTTCGATTTCAAGCAAACACTATTGAGTATCTGCGGGGATGACACCTCAGGTTACTATCTACTTGTTCTGTTGGTCAATCATATGCTTATGCTATGAAAGCCAGCACTGTAGGAGCTGTGTCTGCTGTTGCGTTATCTCTCGACCATACCTACGTTGCCTCGGGCCATGTCTCTGGATATATCCAGATTTTCGACCTGAAGAACGCGCAAGTACCGGCACGCGTCGTTGCTCCACCATCCACTCAAGCGATTATGTCAGGACGGCAAGAAGGTCATCTTTCAGGCTCTCGTATTGTCAATGTTGGCTTTGTCGCAGGTCGTCACACAGCTATCATCTCAGCTGACGAGAATGGGTTAGCTTTCTACCACAGCCTTGGCAAGGTTCTGTTCGTGGAGGCCTCAGATACCATCCGTATCTTGGGTAATTATCCTCAGGAACTCAGTCACGCAGGTACACCCTCAATTTCTCCCTTGAATGTGTCAGGCGCGCGGTCTTTCCGTCGGCGCAAACCTCGCAACACTCTGTTGGCGATGGCCACGTTACCCCTCGGCACCGTCCCACACCCGACCGACGCGTACCAAATTGTTGCACTGCTCACTCCAAACAAGTTGGTCATCGTCGGTTTAAAACCTTCACCCAAGACGTGGCTGAAACGAGCACGACCCGATGATGCAACGTTAGACTCTTTGGCGCGGAGACGAGGCACGTTGGCGTGGTTTCCGAGCATCAACACCCCGCGTAGACCAAAGGACATTGACAGCGACAAGACACATCCGACGCTAGCCTACTCATGGGGAAGGTCTATTTGCATTTTACGAGTTTCAGAGACGATGGTGAAACAATCAATGCTCAATCAACGCACTGGCAAGACTCGCGAAGTGGACGTGGGAACACTTGTCTTTGAAGATGTCGGGAGTTGGACAGTGGACGATGCGGTCATAGCCCTGCAGTGGTTGAATGTAAATGTTTGTATCCTGGTTGTCGATGGAAACAAACAAATCTAGTCTGACCGTCGTCGCAGCAATTACTTGCCTTCACAGCATCTACGCTCAGCGTGTACGACGCTCGTACCTCCAAGCTGATCGAGCATGTACCCTTCAATGCATCGATGTTAGTATCACCCTCTCTTGGCTCTACAACCGACGGGTCGATGTCATATTCCGAATCCCTTAGCGATGTCGTTCATAGCATTCGGACTTACAGGGGCAAGATATTCCTTTTGGTTAGTTGCCATTATTGTATTTTGGCGTGACACTGACCTCGGGCAGTGTCGCGAGGAACTTCAAGTGGGCACAATGCTCACTTGGGCCGACAAGATCTTGTCTTTGGTCGAGCAGGGCGATTTTCTGAGTGCTATTGAGCTCACACGCTCGTACTATATCGGTGAAGCGCTCGGCAACCGCAATGGACTGCCCGATGCTGCTGAAGAACAGAGAACAGTTCTTGGGCAAAAGTTGCATGAATTGATGGTGGCATCCGCCAGTTACGCATTCTCCGAAGATAGGATGACAGATGGGACACATTCTAGCCCCGAAGGAAGAGGTGTCGATCGCACTTCTCTCTTCGAAGGCCTGGTCACGGGTTGCGCGCGCTCCTGCATTACCCTCGATAACTACGATTTCCTATTCGAAGATCTCTTCCAGTATTTCGAAGATGCTGGAATAACGCGAATCTACTTGGAGCAACTCGAAACATTTGTGCTGGGAGGCATCGTCGATTTCGTGCCTCCGCGCATAACTCAACGATTGGTGGCACTTCACGAAGACTCTGGTCAGCCCGCTCTCGCCGAGCGGGTGATATGGCACACAGATCCTTCATGTTTGGACATAAACCAGGCTATTCGTCTTTGTCAGACTCATCGACTTTGGGATGCTCTGATCTATGTATACACACGTGCTCTGCAGGACTATGTCGCCCCAATAGTGGAACTCATGTCCCTTATCCGCCAATCTTTTGGAGGTCTGTCAGCTCCCAATGGAGCAGGTGTGCAGCACACGGCGTCGTCACTCCGTCACGCATACAAGGTCTTCCCTTACTTGATCAACGTTCTTAGTGGCCAGACGTATCCAAGTGGCGAACCTTTACCATTCAACGAAGCCGAGCGCGCCAAGCATGACGTGTACGACTTCATATTCAACGGGACATCCACTGTCTGGCCATCTGAAGGTGGCCATCTAATCCTCACGGGAAATGGAACAGAGCCCACGTACCCTTATGCCCGATTGTTGCTCCGTTTCGACGCGGAGTCGTTCCTTCACTCTTTGGACATTGCTTTTGAGGACTCGTTCCTTACAGACTCCCCTGATATTAGTAGACTATCGATCGTCAAAATCCTATTGGATATCGCTTCGCGTCAAGATCTACCCCTTTCCGCCACAATTTTCATCAACATATTCATCGCGCGAAACATTCCGAAGTACCCGCAGTACATCTGCGTTGAAGATCTTGATTCTCGCGTCCTCGATGACATCCTCGTGTCCCTCGCCACTTCCCTTGACCCTGAAACCCGAGAGGATCGCCAACTAGCTGCTGAATATCTCCTATCGGCATATGCACCTCGTGACGGCGCTGAGATAGCGAGTTTGTTCGAGCAGGCGGGCTTTTACCGCATTTTGCAAAACCGGTGGCGACATGAACGGCACTGGAGACAGCTTTTGTCTAGCTACTTGCTCGATCCAAGTCTGCAGACTCTGTCGCTATTTCCTTACGTCGAAGAAGTTCTCGAGCTGTCGGGATCCGATAATCGCGGCGTCGTGCCTAAGGATATACAGAGCGCCCTTTCGGATTCTCTCGGTCACCTCCTTTCACTCGACTTGCAATCGACTGTTACTCTAGTTGACAAGTTCGCACCGCAACTGCACGAAACTGCCCTCGACATCATGGAACCTGCAGATGATCGTCGGCGTTATGACTATCTCCTACATCTCATCAACACACAGGTCTTGGAACAGGAAGATACCACTTTCCCGCTTCCTACACATCATCCACACATCAGCAAATCTCTTCGCCTACTCTTTATCAAGCTACAGTGTCAGTACATGCCGTCGGGCGTCATCGGAACCCTAAAGTACATGCGGAATGGCCTCGATTGGCCAGCGATCGAACGTATCTGCGAGGAGAATCACGCGTATGGGGCAGTGCTATGGGCACTGAATCAGCGAGGTCAACCACGAGATGCGCTGGCGAAAGCCGAAGCTTTCGAAAAGCAGTTGACACAAAAGATTACCCGAGCCGTCGTCGACTCGGACGCCGGTGACGCCGTCGGCACATTGGTCAACGCTCTAAGGGAGATTGGACAACGCGGTACGCGTATATGCTTGGAACACTCGAGCATGTCAGCCACAACGGCCGTTCCGCTAGAAGACATCTGGTTTCAGCTGCTCAGTAGCCAGCTTCACTCGGTCCAGGTTCTGTCTAATCTCCGGTTGGCGGATGGTGCGGATGGCCATCGACTGAAGACCGTAGCACTCTCGAGCTTGCGGGAGCTCGTACAAAACACGTTTGCATCCTTGGTCACCATCAGCTCTACGCGAGCCGTCTCATTTCCGCGCCTGTTCAAACGCCTGGTCGATCCTAAACTCTATGCAGATTCTGCACCAGGCACGCCTTACACGGAATTCAGGACGATTTTGACGGGGATGTTGGAGTCTTATCGCAGTGACGGGGATATGCTGTCCATTTCCCAGAAGCTCCTCCATCGGGACGTTTTCGACACTGTGGAAGAGTATACGAAGGAGAAGATGAAAGGGTGGTCTGTTCCGCATCTCTGTTCACATTGTCACCAAACATTGTTGCCACATGATAGGTCGGGCGGTACGAATCAGGCAGACATCAACGTCACCATCACTCGGGCAGCTATATACCATGCCTCCTGCCAGCATTGATAGCTGTATCTTTATTACGATTTGATTCTTCCATTGCGTAGACGTCGCGGTTCTCATGACTCTTCAAAATCATTGTCATTCAATGTTCAGCATCGTGTATTAGGAAGACCGACGCTCACCATCGACAAGTTCGCTGTGAACCATCTGAGAGAGTTGCAAGTAACTCTCGGCCGATGTTATATCTACACCCAAGGAATTTCCATCTTGTCCAAATGCTTCGATGTCTAAAATCATCTGGGTTCGAATGCGTTCTTCATCGCGGTCGTCATCATTGCTGGCGCCACCGAAGATACCAAGAGTTGACTTCTTTCCTTTCTTTAAACGCCTCAATGACTCTTCCGTCTTCCTCATCGCCGTCAAGTACTGGATATATCTATGATCATCAGTGAACAAGTGCCGCCGCATCACCAACAAGGCGACAACCTACCTTTGGCAAACGCTGTCGAATACTTCTGTGGCCGATTCCTTAAGTAAGGTCGAGCGCAGACGGTCACCCGCGAGGCTTGAGCTTCCAATACCAAAGAATGCTTTGACCGGGGAGAGGATTAGAGGTACGAAGTAGCTAGGCTCAGTCGGCATGCGTTTACTAGACATGGCCCGAAATTGTGAGGGTATAGATCGAACGAGTAAAAGAGAATCGCATGCGCGTCGAGATAGCAGCTGGACGACTTGCTTCGTAACTTGTTCCGCTATAGAACTTAAAGAATTAAGCTGCTCTCTGAGTGCATCTTCATACAAGTCTCAGCTCAGTCGACCTAGATGAAATCGATCCTGATAATGCGCACCTTCTGGATTGATCTGCATGTCCTGAGACAGGGAAACCTCAGGGAGGACAGAGCTAATCACTTCTCTCCAAAGAACCAAGACCTGCGATGTCATTGCCTTGATGTCAACAAGAATAATAGCGTATTGCTTGAGCAAGTCATCCACAGCGTTATTCTCCGGACCAGCTTCGGAAGACTGTGGCGTCGAAGAACGATTCTGTGATACAAATCCACTAAATCTGTAAGTCGAATACCAAACGGAAAAAACCTGACAACCTTGTCTACTGGCGACGTGGACTGCACAGAAACCTCAGCCTTGGGAAGTGCATTTATCAGCCAGGTTTTGTATCTGCTGAGCAGCTGAAATGGTTTGGATGCGATACTCGATCATTAAGGCCGAAGATATCATACCTGCAGGGTCAATTTCCAAAAACGATGCGCCAGACCTGGGATGAAGATTTCTGCGCTCCAGCACGAACTTATAGCGGCCCATACGCTCTCTGCCTGAGGCATGAGAAACATGGAATGCCCTTATGCGATGGCTCAAAAAATCAGCTAGTCGCATCCACAACACACATGCTTACCAACGTCACCGACGTTGGGACCTATGCTTGAGGTATTTAAGCCCTCTTCCAGTTTGCCGACAATGTCTTTCCAGCGAAGTTGGAAATATATCGGTAACTGCCAGCGTTTGTTGAAGGAGAAAAAGACTGGATGAGACCTCATCGCCTGGACTGATTTTGTGGATGGCGCGATGAATTCAAGGGCATGGATAAATGCCTGTGTTGCTGCATGGCGCTAGAGTCAAGAGTATGAATAAGGTTACCGTGATAGGTGAAGAGACGAACTACCTTGAGAAATTCATCGGGCTTCCCTGCAGCGAACACCACCAACCCCAGTTCATCCATGATCGCGTAACCAATTTCAGGCCAGATGACATTCGCCAAGATGTCAAAGCCTTCGCCAGCGTGCGTCGTTACTTCGATGCTACTCGACGGCGCAAGTGCGGACGTCGAATCCATGCGTGCTGGATTGCTCTTGACCGAAACATGCTCTGCGATCTGCATAATGCGAAGTAAATCTCGCTCGATAAATCGAAGTATTTGATTAAATAACTTCGCCAGCGGGTCGTTAGATTCATCAAGATAAGGAATCGAAGCAATGGCATCCTTGGAAACGAATGGGTTTTGTTTGGACGAGAAGGCAGTGTATGGCGTGTACGGCGTTCGAGGTGGAAGGGAGCTCAAAGGCAAACGGCTTGGTAAAGGAGTGTGGGGTACAATGGGCGAATGTGGAGCAGCCAATGCATCTGGATGTATTGACTGGAAATACGAATTTAATATACGCCAATCTCACTACAGATGGCCGCTGACCTTTTTGATGTATGGTAGAACGACAGTCCTCTTGATTATATCTTCTGCGGTTCTCCAAAGGCACAAGGTATCATAGACACACAAGCACTCGGTCAAGTCGGCGATTAGCTTAGCCCTCTCGAGTTCTGAGGTTTTGCCTTCACCAGGCGCCGTCAAGGTTGTTAATATGCTCGAAAAAAGGTGGTCCAGATCAGATGTCAAAGTATCTCTGATGCGGTGGATGCACTGTCAGGATACTGGTTTGATTGGATCCCTGATAAACTAAATATTAACGAACCCACTGAATCTCTTCGACGTACGCACAGTTTTCCGCACGTGCCTTGGAGACGAGGTAAAGAAGTTGCGTATACTCAGTTGCCACTCTGGAGAGGTGTTTACCTCGTGTTCTAGAAGAGCAGTCAGTCATAAGAATTCACCTTCCGATGGAACAACGTACTTTCCAGAGCTAATGTCGGTCGCTCCAGAAAGATGTGACGGAGGGATCTCCACATGATTGGGTTTCGAAATCAACAAAAGAGACTCAAGGCGCGTTATAGACTCGGATATCTTCAGGAGATGATGAAGCAATGCCTGAAAGGGCCGATCAACATTCCATACAGAAGGAAAAATCGAATGTAAACCTTCTCGTCACGTAGCTTTGATCTCGCATCTAATTTAGCCTGGATAGCATCTTGTATACTCTGTAGGCTTTGACGCGAGATCTGCCGGTATGTTGGTTTGTATGCGAGCCTCCTTAACGTCCATACACACCTGTATTTGTTCCCTGAGGCCATTTAGAGGTGCTTTAAGCCTATTCATCCTCGCGCCTTCCCCTCGCAGGTCTGTGCTTAGACTGATGAAATCTTCATAGTCGTCGTTGATCAAATGGACCAACTCCTCTTTCAGGGAGGACAAGTATTCTCTGAGTTCCGTTCGGAGTTCAGGAAGAGACGTGTACGAGCGGGAGAGAAGAAAATTCTCAACATCGAACGTGTCAGCTGCCAGAAACTCGTTGTCGCGGGACAGAGGGACGAATATTGGTAAGTCAGGCTGTGGTGCCAGTTGTCCACTGCTAGCCAATCGACTGGGAGATGAAGTTAAGAGCTCGCGGGCTGCGAGTTCTTCAGCTAGCCGCTCAAGTTGGTATGGATCTGGTCGAGTTCCAGAAACACTCTGACACGTTTGCGATGCCATTGCGACGCGCTCGTTTGGTGCTTATGGCCAAGGTGTACTACGACGCTGTTTGGCATAACCTTCCGATCGTAACATGACCAAATAGGATTAAACAAATGACTCCATGACAAACATTGATGCCTTGCAGCCATTAACAGTTCGATAATATGACCTGTATCGTAAGTAATACTGCGTCAAAAGATAACCTAAAGTAGGGGTTGAATGCAAAGCATGTGCAACTTAAAGATGTCCAAGAACTATGCACTCCACTTCTGGATAAATGGGTGTTAGACTTGTCATGACTTCTCTTCAAGACCGCTTAAGAATGCAAGCCATGTCTTCTTCTCAATAACGCCTTCATCTACGAACACTCAGACTACATTAGAACGCATGGAATGGTTCAACTTACAGTTCCCGTCGGCGTCGGTAACGACGACGTATCGAGCGCCTAGTTTGACGAAAAATTGATGAAGCAGCTCCATCGGTGCATGGGATTGAATGGTGAGTGGAGCCTGATGACGAGTCACATCCATCTCCTTGAAGAGTTGCGACTGAATGCGACGAACCTCATCCATGTACACACTAAAGTCGAACAGGTCTTCAACCGCCACGGTACTGCTCTCGACCCAAGAGGATGTGATATCGCGGTCCCTATCGAACCTCCCCGATTGAAAATTGATTTCCTCGTCAGCATCCTCCGCGACGATTGCTGTCGAACGTGCCTCAGTAAAGGTTGCAGACTAAAACAGTGATGACTGACCGAGCGCATGTTCAAGCTCATTTGCACCAATATACCCAACCATGCGTGATTTTCCGGTGCCTCCAGAGGGACGTAGAATAGGAAAACCACTATCATCATGGCCTGCATCGACAAGTGATTGCAACTGGTCTCGAAGGCTTTCCACGGTATTGTGAGTGTCTATCCGAATGACGTCTGTGCGACGATCTGTCTGCGCATCCGTAAACCACAAGTCCACCTGGAGGCAGGGAAGGAGGACCTACCACATCACTGATTGAAAAATGGGACCAAAGGTATTCGTGCTTGGTATCCAGATATGGAAGTTGCGACAACCTTCCATACAATATTGAGTATTAACGTAAATGCCATGTTGGGCAGCTCACTCAATGACTAAATCATAAATTCCTTTAGGTTCCAGTGCATCAGCGACAGTCTTCGCGACGAGGACAGCCAGCATGACCGGGACAGCATACGTGAGAGTATCTGTCAATTCAAACATGATCACTGCCAGTGAGACCGTGGTGCGCTGTGGAACGCGATCATCGTCAGTTATCCCTCAACAAAAGCTGTACGTGCTAAGACGCAGACCGTGACACCAGACAATGCTGCTGCTGCACCGACCATGGCATACAGTCCAGGAATTACGCAGCCCTTGTCGCCGTTGCAAGCAGAAAAAACAAGACTGTCCGGATAACGCCATTGTAGATGGCGAACAGTGACGCCGAGAATACGGCCAGCGCAGGCACCCACACCAAGCGTCGGGATGAATATGCCCGCAGGAAGTTTGATGCCAAAAGTAATGACTGTCAATGCGCTTTTCATGAACATCGCCACCAACAGCGCTTGGACGACCGGCCAAACTTGTTTCCAATCTCCTGGGTTCAAGGCACATAGGCCCTTATCCGCACCATCCAAGTGGCATTCAGAGAAAAGGATGTAAACAAGTTCTGTCCCTCCCATACGAGTGTACGGGTTCAAAAAACAAAATATTGCAGTGACAAGAGTAACCTAGCATTGTCAGAGATTATCAGAGGGGCGCGTTTTCCGACTTACGAGAACAACTTCTAGGATTGGATGTTTTTTCAACCACGTATTATTGCGAACATCGCGGCTCCAGCGGTAGTTCAGTTTAGAGAAATACGCGCCATATATCCCCTTGACAAGAGCTCATAAGAGCTAGCTGGATGATGTCTAAGAGGACGTACCCCAAATGCTCCCAGGAGCACGAAGAAGATGAGTTCATACGCATGCCAATCCTACAGATGCTTGAGAGTGATATCCGAAACAGACGGTAATGGATATACCCTGTCATAGGTAACCTGGAAAAGCACAAGCTTCCCAGTTCCGAAGGGATCAAGGAATCCCAAGGTGATGGCTGCGATCATCGCGCAGAAAAAACTAACAAGGAACCCATCACGAAAGGTTCACCCAGGATGGTTAACCATACCTTCGCCACATAACCTGAACGTAACGACAAGTCAGCCAGGAAGGCTCAGCAGCAGGGGAAAGGGGCTACCTTGGGAGGGAAGTAATATGAGACCTCCTCCAAGCTGAACAACGTGCCTCCAATAGGCGCCCCAAATGCAACTGCGACCCCAGCAGCACAGGCTGCACTGAGAATTTCACGCCGCTTCGCTATTTAAAACTATAGTACTGACGAGGGCTATACCTGCGAAAAGAAAACAAACCTTCATTATTTTCGTATTTGCGATGAAGTCGACTGACAATATTTCCAACACAGCTTGCAATGTGAACAAATGGTCCTTCCTTTCCTGAGTAAAAATCAGTGGAGATGTGACGGGGAGAACGACGAAACAGAACTAACCGAGGGTTAGGCCCGAAGCAACCGAGAGTGCCAAACCAAACGACTTTGTGAACAGGGTCCGCCCACCAAGATATCCATGGATGACGAAGCCTGTGCAAAGGTCAAAATTTTCTCGATGCATAAACTTCTCAACAGAATGAGCACCTGAAAGAATCGTTTTGATTTCTGGGATGCCACTTCCTGCGGCCTTGTCCAAGTTAAGATGGTCTGCAATACCCAGCGGAAGTTTGGACATACGTAATGCAGTGTCTGGCGCTTTGTCAAAGGGATAGGGTGCTTGCCATCCGTATTACCAAACCGTGGAGATAAAACTCCAGAATCCTTGCGCGTGTAGAAGGAGGTCGAAGCGGTGAGGTATATGGTAAGAAGACATGATGTTGTCGCCCATACAACCTGACGGAGCAATGCATATCAGAGACACATAAACGCTCATAGAAAAAGCCCACACCGCAATCGAGGTATAACTGATATATTCGATGTAATCATTTTCCATGGCTCCACGATGCACCCACGATGACCAGTCCATCCAATCAGGACACTTTGCTCCATCTACAGAACGCAGATCATGAACACTGGGGCAGCAAAACCGCATTGCTTTCCACCATCCAGTAGTACAATACCCGTATTTTGCATCAAAAAACCATTGCTCTGATCGCACGACGAGGAAAGCGATGACAGCGGTCAAAAAGCCAACGATTGTGACAATTATCCATCCGAGACTCTTGTCAAATGCGAGGCGCAGACGCGAACGAACAGATTTTCCGTGCCTCAGTCTGGAAAAACGCACCGCATCCTTGATGGTATCATGTAGCCAATCAACGGACGAAAAGGAGGAATACCAAACGCGAAAACCGTTAATTCGAACGTTGATGTCATCATCGGGGCTGAAAAACTTGGAACGGACGAGGGGAGCGTCGTAAGCCGAGATGCGTCTCTGAGGGAAAGAGAGACGGCGAGTGAGGGTAGCCCGCAGAGAGACCGGGGAGTTAGCAGTTGGAGTGGGAGGCCCTGAGAACGCTCCGCGTGTAATGGGAAGGCTTGGTAATGGAGGAGGATCGCGATGACCAATGGTACTAAATGAACGCAGACCCAGGGCCGGCCGTATTGCGCCATAACTCGTGGTATCAGAAGAATTTCT
>JBBPOF010000313.1:0-28807 GCA_038091315.1 Porphyrellus cyaneotinctus | reverse complement strand
TGGTGCAATTGCCCATCCGGGAACCCATCGTACCACTGCCCACTACAGCAGCAACTATTCCAGAACGTGACCCGGGCCCACTCTCCAATATATACAGTCTCTTATGCAGTTCGGAGCGGAGGACATGCTCTGATGGTTCCTCACGCCCTGTCATGCGGGCGAGACGCTTGGAACCACGGTTGATAAGTTGTTGGAGGAGCTGACAAGCAAAGAAGTTGATGTGATGAAGAACGAGATGCGCTGGACAGTGAAAACTCACAACTTGGGGGTGAAAATCTTCGCTACGTGGAATGTGAGGACACTTGAAGGACATGGTAACCATCCCGAAATCGCTTTCGAGCTCACGCCTTGCGCGAGTCGGAATAGCACTTGCTGGCGTGAAGTTCAAAAGACATACAAAGAGGAGCAAAACCAACGACAGCGGCTTCATGATGAATCAGAAAAGGAGCGATAGACGATGCGAATGCAGTTCGCGAGTCGACTAGGACTACAGGATAGGGAGAGAGAGAAAGGGAACTGTGCGTCGAGTCGACTAGCGACCGTGGAGTGAGCGAAATTGGTCAAGAACAGATGGCACCTGGCCTGGTTAGTGCACCCTTATGCAGGGATGGGATGGAGCGACTACAAGAACGAGAATAGGTCACATTGTCTTGCTTCACAACTGGTGGCTTTATCAGTTGAAATCAGTATGGCTGAGGGTGGTAAACATAGCAATACGTTACCTTGTCGACACGACTTGAAAAGTGTGCAGAACAAAGAACGGAGAGTCTCAATGTTGCGCTTTACTCCTTCGGGACATTTCCGATGTGAATTTACGGCCCAGAAGCAGCATGATTTTCATCACGCATTAGAGCGTGATTTCGCATTGTGATCGGTCGTGACGGACGTCGATGATGAATCAGCGGGCTACACAGCGCTCATCAGAAACGAAGCACCCTCTAACCAGTTAAACGCACTTCATTCATCAGCTGAGAAAAACTACAGCTTTGCTGAGCTTCGATGATACGGCAGGTCGCGCGCGTCCACGCGCACAGCGTCCAAACAATCTTTATATAGAAAGTTCTTGATCGCGCCCCACACACCCTGTTTAGGTAAAGCTGAAACCTCTGTTGCAAGCTTCGTGGCCTCCTTCAATACGAACTCAGTCCCACGTTCGACGCTAGTTCCGCTGCAGTTTGCAAGACGGTCTACAAGCCCTGCTGCGTGTGCTTCACTTGGCGTGAAGCGATGCCCTTCGAGTGCAATGCGTCGCCGGAGAAGGGGGTCAGATACCTTCGCATTGAGGATCGCGGTAAACGAAAGAGGCCATGGTGCACCAAAATGAATCTGAAAAAATGTTGTTAACTAAACAATCCATCGAGTTATGATAAATAACGAATAGAAAACGATACCTCATTCATGCATAACCATGACCGCCTCCTGCTTCCGTCCGTCATGACTCGATAGTCGCAACAGAGGGCGAGCATGCAGCCAGCCGCAAAACAGTGACCATTTATGGCTGCAATAGTAGGAACTGAGCGAGGGTAAACATCAGTACTAACGCAAGGAACGTAGGAGCCGTACTTGGAAAGGTCAGGAGACGCGCATAGAGCGGATTTGCAGTATCTGCGATAGGACGATAACTATAGCGGCCAGAAGAGAGGGAGAACGCCTGACATACCAGTGAAAAAAACAGGATTATTCTTGATGCTATCATACACAAAGCCATTGCTGAAGAATTTGTCTTGATCACGTCTGCCGACGATGATGAGAGCACCTTCTCCAGCGTTGGACTTTGGATCGGGCGGCTGACTTCCTGCGAAGGCAGTAAGCCTGTTGTTTGTCCAATGCTTCTCGACTATATCGAGTGCAGGCCGGAGTGCATCGTCGATCAGACGTGTGCTAAGTCTGGAATCCTCGCCGTTGTGCAACTCGATTATCCACAGGCCATTCTGAGCTACAAAAGGGGACCATTATTATTTGTTCGTAGCCCGAAGAAACGCATACGGTATGTGACGGTGAGGAGCGGTTGGGACGCGGGGAGGGAGAGGGGAAAGTGAAAGCGAGCCATATGAGCGTTCGTCTGCGGAATTCGGACAATGATATACCCGATCATGTGAGCACTTGACGAACCTGCCCTGAGTCAGTGATATAGCTTAGCAAAGTCTAACGTGTTGGCTCTGTACTACGATGCGTTTCCTTACACCAGCCCTTGCTTTCGTGTCGCTTTGCGTTCTCGCTGTCTCTGCATGTACGCCTTTGTCTTGTCTCCTGCGATAGTCTGACACACGTCCAGCGCCGGTCGAGTCAATCGAACCCGAAATTGTCGTCCAAGCATCTTTCCCTGAACAAAACCCTTTTGGTCGTACGTCGCCGATGAATACCCGTCCCACCTTGCTCTGACGCGTCTTCGCAGACATAGTCAACGGCGAACGCAACCAAATACACCTTTTGGTCGAAAACAGGAGCGACCAGAATGTGACACTCAACACTATCGGTGGTTCCTTCCACCATCCTGACACGGGTGCCCTGCTGAAAAATGTATGTCCCTTTCCCTCCTCGTTTTCGTTTTGGCGTTAATCCAGAGTTCCCTGTCCAGACAACTTCGCTCACGTACCGTCTTCCGTTGTTGGAAAAGTCGAAGCTTCAAATTCCTTATGCGTTCTACTCTGAGTGAGTTGACCCCTTCTTCCGCGCCTCTGGAGGACACGTCTGATTTGCAACAGGTTCAAGGTAGGCACATCAACTGGATCCCAATCCTCCTTCCAACGTGGAGTTTAGCCAGGAGATCTTCGTCTTAATATCTGGTTGGAGCATTCCGTGGATGTAAGTTCCACCACAATTCACATTCAGATTGCATAACTG
The DNA here is from genome assembly GCA_038091315.1 of Porphyrellus cyaneotinctus. Lineage (NCBI taxonomy): Eukaryota > Fungi > Basidiomycota > Agaricomycetes > Boletales > Boletaceae > Porphyrellus > Porphyrellus cyaneotinctus. The sequence goes on along the minus strand of JBBPOF010000313.1, from coordinate 25,963 downwards.
TCTCTCAGGACCTCAAGTTTCGAGTCACGGCTTTTGATTCCGTGGTGACCATTGTGGAGCCCGAAGGCTCTTGGTTCGACTTCAAGCTGTGAGTCCCGCGCTGCATGATATTTAGTTTTTTTGCTAAGCTATTCGCGTCTAGCATTTCGACATACTTGATGGTCGCTGCATTCCTCGGCGGGGTCACATATTTCCTTTATCTCACATACTTTCCTTCCACGAAAACCAAGAAGTCTAAGCGCGTTCGCCCCGAAGTCAGTTCATCTGGCAGTACGACCACAGTCACCTCTAGATACGAAGAGGAATGGATTCCTGAGCATCATCTCAAGAAACCCAAAGCAAGGAAGTCTGCTATTGTTAGCAGTGGAGAGGAATTGAGTGGTGGCGAGACGAACGGTGAAGGGAAACGACGCAAGGGCAGAAAATGAGATTATCCTGTTGTCCTGACTGGGCCTGTCGATCAAGGTAGATAATCTCTATATCTTTGGATGGGTGCATAATTTATACATGGATATTGGGGGCGCCAAATCATGCAAAGGTATGCGAATAGTGGAACCTCTAACTGGTTCATTCAAACATCGATTTTCTTGTACCCCTTTACCTAACTCACAATGTGAGGAATCGCCATGTCGTGCGTTGTGGACCATCGTACCTTGTTCTCTATAAGCATTTGAGCATATTTTTCCGACAACCACCGGCAGTTCTCAAGAGAGTTGACACCCTCGTGTCGTTGGCATTTAACGAGCTCGTCCCGCACCAGCCGGGCTTCCATGGCTTTGACCCACGATTCGCGGACGAAATCCTCGCGTTCCTGAAGTTTAGCTACAACAACAGAATTGAGAAAATAAGTAGAAACTGGGTTGTTGGGGGATACTGACCTCGGATCAGCTCAGCTCTGTCGTCGGACATGGTCACAGAGAATGGGTGTGGCCAAATCGGAAGAGGAACACTTGGTTGTATTTTGTTTTGTTTACACTACAGGATCGTCGAGAACACCTTACCACGCATGCCACCTGGCTGCGGGATGGAATGGGAACTTTTTCGACCTGTCAAGTTTGCTCACTGGAATAGGCAGACATACAAGCCAGTAGTAACCTTCCTTTCCCGCTCGGTAATGGTGGTCCTCGTTACAGTGCCAAATTCATGACGGATTCACCTCCCATGGTGCATAATCATAGCCTACCGGCTACCGCGCTGTGGGAAGATACGATTGTCAGGTCATTCATTCGCATGCTATTCGATGTGAGAGTCTGTAGGGACGAGATGACGACGCACGAGGGCTATCGAGAGCAAACTAGCTCGAGTAGGTGAATAGGTAGATCTATGTAACTCGCCTCAGTCGTCGTGCGTGAACAACGGACTGAGGTGTCTCGACGAAGTAAAAGAGTTTATATACGAGACAAAATGTATAGTGAGAAAAAGGGGATAAGGATCTAGTAGAGATCCGAGCATAGGATTGGACGAAATATTAAATATGCGGTGAAAGCAATGTGCTCGTACAATAGAAAAGGACATACGCGAGGAATGTAGCAAACGCGCGCCATATGTGCGCGCCGGTATCGGCCCGACGACGAGGCGGCTGCACACGCGGTTGCATATCCCAGCATTCGACACTACTTACTGGATCACAGATTTTTTCCGCCCCCCGCACGTTGCAACTGTCTCATCTGTTCCGCGTGCAACTTTCTCTCCCTTCTATTCTTCGAGCATGTCCCCAGGACATACGTGATAGTGCATATCCAGACACAAATCATCAGTGTGGATACCAGTGGCATCAATTGTTCCATGATGCTTTGCACGATTTCTGCCTCGTTAACCAATAGTCCCATTGTCGGTACGTAATCGCGTCTACGCAAATGTGATTCTTGTATAGATGAGTCGGGACGCACGCTGACTCACCTTAAGCGTGGGGGGCAGGTGGATGTGGCTCTCACCTCGAATCGCGCGGTATTTCGTATTGGCACTTGCTCCCTCTCTCGGCGTTAGGAGGTGGTTTATTGCCTCGAGGATGTCTCGTGTTTTCACAGTCCCGATCCGCTGTATGCCGACTGGCTCTGAGTGGCGCTCGTAAAGCGCGCAAGGTTCGTCATTTGCAACTTTGTTAGATTTACTCGTGGCGAAGTGCTGTATTAGACTACAGCAGGTTCTAGTTTTATATATGATAAGATGATATCCAGACTTCGAGACTATAGTCGGCTGGTGGGCATCGCTTGAAACTGGTCGACGGTCATTGACGTCACGACCATCCAATACCATGCGGTACTTGGTATCACGAACAAGGGGATGACCCCAGCCCACGACCACGCGACACCGTGCAATACAACCTTCTAAACTGACAGGAAACCAACTCCTGTGACCAGGACACTCTCACTATGCTCTTCTCAATATCATGACCAAGGGGTTGTTCCCAAGCTCGTAATTACTGACAATCGTCAGAAGTATGCATTTTTGATCTGGTATCGATTTATCAAGACCTGACCCGCAGACACATTGTCGGAACTTTCGAGGCCACCTCCGGTCAAGTATAAATCTCAGGCCGCATCAATTTGACAATAAGTGACTCAACTTCGAGATAAAAGCGACCCCACGCCTTCATTTCGGCTTTGCCTAATAAATTTGACATAGGCACCCCCTTTACTCCAGAGTCGAGTACCAATCTGGGACCCAATGCGAGATATGCTTGAGAACATTTTCTTGCTTCAGTAACAACCATCGCCGAGATTAGGGCTTTTGGACGACCGGCAGAGAAGTCGGATGGATATTCAATCCTTGGTACCGAGTTCTCGGAGAACTACCATGGGTCTTATTTGTTTTCTCCAGCATCATGATATCGTTGTTCTCTCTTCCATCTAGACTAACATAAAGCGGGAAGTGGAGGCGGGAATGAGAGTGTTCAAGGCAAGCTATCCAATCCCTCCATGCAGATTAGCGGCTCGCAGGTGTTCTTTCTCTCGGACTTGGTCTGCCCTCTGCGGTCTGACTGACTCATCAATAGATCCTTCCGCTTCATGAGTGCGTATCGGCTGGGACTGGCTGGAAGGGCGGTGGGGTTCTGGGCAGTTCACAAGGAGAAACAGCATCGCTGTTTCTCAGCGAGCAGCAAGGTTGTGCTTATGAAAGTTATGATGTTGTGAAATTTGGCTAAAGATTATCGTGTGAAAACCCACCATTTTTCGCCTCAACGTTTCCACCCCGAATTTTCGCCAAAAAAAAAACTCATATTTCTACCCTGGCAAAACTAGATGACGTTGATTGTCCGCAACTGTAAGTACACCTTGCTCGATTTCGTGGCCTTTGGTTTGGCCCGGCTTCTTAAAGGTGCATCATTCTTCCCCTGGTCCAATGTTTGTGCCTCGGTATATTGGCCAACGTGCCATCCGGAACGTATACTCATCCAAGATGTCAGTGGCACACGGCAAAGGTTATGCATCGTTACAATATTGATGCACGAGCGGGGGATGGATCTACAGACGGCGGCCAACTTCGTCGGGAGCCCATGTATGCCTATGATGCAAGAACATGAGGACACAGGGGAGAGAGATGGATGCCGACCTACGGACTTGGACAATGGGTAATTGCAACCATAGAATGGTCCTTCGAGATGACAAGGTATTTTGAGAGAGTATTCGAAGAAGTGCGAAAGACGTGTCTTGTCAAGCTAGAGGTGGTACATACCGTTTAAGGTAACCCATGACATTTTTGTTGGCCCTGCGCGTCCGTCACACTAAGTTTCCTACCGCACTCGCACCAACGAACAGGGATAATATCGGTATCGAAGGACATCATCACTCTGAAGTAGATCTCCTCAGTGGGGTACTCAAAAGTTGCCATGATGTATTTTTGGAGGAGCCAAACAGTCTTCTGTTGCAATATGTGCGGGTAAGTTGATTAACAGACAAGGTCACGGATAACCTTACCGTCATACGGGATCCCCAAGTAGCGCTGGGCGCCTGTGAAGAGAGAGGTAGGAGAGATGGTGTGTTACAATAAGGCCATGCACTGCTGCCTTGCACGGTGAGAGTAAAACATACGATATTGCTTGGGATGTGAAGATAACGATTGTTGCACTTGATAGGCAGTGATGAAAATCAAACAGGTATGGATGAGGAGATGAGGGAGTGAGCTGATTTGCGTTGTACATGACCACGACCGAACACCATAATAACAACCAAGGAGAGGACTGAGGGTGTGCTGCAGACGGATGGATGAATTGAAGATGGTGCGGGAAGAGCGTAAAGGGGTGATCTACAGAGTGAAATAGATAACCTGTGGTAATCTGGGCTACAGTTCCTCTGGAACATTGATAGAAAAGTACGGATGATGCAGGGCTTCCCGTACGGTTATCCGTTGGGCCGGATCAAAAGCAAGTAATCGTCGCACGAGATCCAGAAAATGTTTGTTGATCTGGTCGCTGGGTGGTATAACGTCCTGCAAACAAATATGAGCGAACGTCGATAGGAAGCATAGACGAAAAATTACCACAAGCGACTTGGTTGCACGAACATCTTTCTTACTTTGCCGCGAGGCCTTAGGCTTGGGCCAGTCAAGTCGTGGACCTTCCTTAAAGAATTCGGGCTTCGACCGCGCCCCTGCGCGCGCAAAGCGATCGGGCATCTTTCCCATGACTGCTTCCATCATGGCTAGGTGCTCAAGATTATCGTGTGTTTGATAGAGCGCAACTCCAGTGTAAAATTCGACAAGGATGCATCCCAATGAGTATGCATCACACGGGTATGACCACCCTAAACCTATGCAACCGGATTCACGTAAGCAGGATGGACCCGCGATCGAAATAAACTAACCAAGGATGATTTCCGGTGCTCGGTAGTGACGCGTCGAGACAACCGTTGAGTGGTACTCTTCCTCGAACGTCGCGGAACCAAAATCTATGAGCCGAATATCCATGGATTGAAGTATACGTTTCGTCCGTGGTGGGGCGTTCCGCTGTCAATGGGAATTACATGACATTTAATTTGAGAGGCGAAGATGCGGCGACCACATACCTTCCCAGGCACCGGCACAACGGCAAGCCTGTAGTCGTTGTGTACAAGTAAGATATTTTCCGGTTTCAGGTCTGTATGAATCAAGTGGAGGTCATGCAGGACTGGATGATACACGACGTGAGCTAAACCAAAGTGCGGCAAGGCAACAACATACAAGCGACACTTCCAAGCAATTGCCTGGCAAAGGATTGTATGTGGTTCCGGGGAAACGGGGCAAATTCATTTTCCTTCAAAAAGTCATATACACACATGCCCAACAATTCCGAAACTAAACATATATGGTTTCGGTGGTCAAACCAGTGGAGTAGATGGATGCATTTACTAGAAAGACACAAGACAATGTCAGCGCTCCGCAAATAGCTACTGAATACGCAGACCAACTGGACATTTGCGGGGTCTCTTTCCTTAAGCTTCTGAAGGACACGTATCTCGATCTTGCTCGCGTCGCGATACTTTGGGATAGCACGAATGATCTTGATCGCTACACGGTTTTGCGTTTGAACGTCGACTGCTTCTACCACTTTGCCGAAGGTCCCTTGACCAAGGAGGCGAACCGTGCGATCTGAAATGACGTGTGGTCAAACGAGCGGAGATATCGTGAACGGATAAGGGCTTACAACGATTATAAATTATGTCGTCTGGGACAATAATGTAGTGGCCTTCTTTATCATCACAAGGGACGATGTCGTTGGATGGCTGATGGTGAAATGATGTAGAGTTGGTGAGCATGTAAGCCGACAGCTAAATGTTACGTACATCTGTGGTGGCGGGCCCGCTGCCGCTGGCCCAGGACTTCGTGGAGGGCAGAGCGGCCTGTTGTTGGAGGCCAGCAGTGACCTTCTTGACCATGGTCCCACGGGGGTCATCGGCCTGGTCTCGTTTGCGTTTCTTTGGCGCTGGTGCCACTAGCACTGCCGAAGAAGTACTGGCAGACATAGCCTGTGCCTCTGCGGCGGCACGGGCTCTGGTCCTGATGGGAGCTGAGTAGGGGGGAGGTTGATAGGAAGCGGAGTAAGGGTTGGTGTGCGTTGTTGCGGGAGATATAGTGGATGGAGGTGGGGTGTCCTCAATAACGATTACTTCGCGGACCCGGCCGTCGTTGTCGATTTCTTGGACTTCGCTATAGCTGACGGTGTACTGGTGGGCCCTCTTACGTTTGCGGGATACGACCGGGGGGGTGGGCATTATTGTGGGATTTGAGCGAGGCTGGGTGAGCGATGGGGGATGATACTGGTCTAGGAGCAGAGGGAGAGGTTGGCGATGTATGACGGCTTGCATTAGCTGCGGGAGGAGATGGTGGTAACGGACGAAGGAACGAGAAATAGGAAAGGGAGAGGGAACGAGATTGAAAGCCAGCAAACCAGCTCAACTTGTCCCGCCTCTGAGAACGGATCGAGCGCTGCTTGTTGTTGCCTGTTTGGCTACCCCTCACCACGGACCACCCGAATAGTTACTTTTGCCTGAGAATGTGTCAGCATGATACCATAAATGGAAGCCCTCGCCGCAAAAGAGGGGACGCGCGACTTTTTTTTTGTCATAATTCGTGACCGACGTGGTCGTCACGCACGGAAGAGTGTCCTCGCTGTGCTCGTCGACGAGTGCGGTCGCCCAATCACTCCCTCGAGCTCGTCGTGCCCCGCAGCGCCCAGCATAACAACCATGCGTGGCCTTCCGTTTCCCACCAACGCCATATTCGACCACGAAGCAGCGAGCGAACATGGAACACCCTTGGGCAACGTCGACGACATTCCAATCGATCCCGCCCTCGCAAGTTTACCACCCATCGACCCTGCCATAGCCGGTCACACCGTTGCACAGCCAGAGGGTTCACGGCAGGTATGCTCTATCCACTGCACATATTCATTACCCTCAGTTGGCGGCAAACGCGTCGCGCGTTGCAATTAACTTGTGACGTGGTTACCGAGTGCAATGCTCACCAAATCATCGTTAGCCATATCCCATCGTCGTACAGCATCAATCCCAGCCTCCACCGAAGAGGCACTACTCTCAAGAACCATTGCAGTACCACCAGGGTCCTCAGGGTGATCCGTTCGCGCCTCAGCCACCCGTGGCTTATCTCCCAATCCCGGAAATGGGGCTTCCACGGGTCCCGAAACTACAAAGACGAAAGAGAAAACCTAGGCGTGAGCAGGAATGCGGCTTCTGCCAGGGCAACGATTCCAAGAACGAACATGGCGAACCCGAGGCAATGGTTTCTTGTGAAGAGTGCGGCCGGAGTGGTGCGTCTTCACATGCTGAACTTTTATTTGGTCTACGAATTCTGCTTCCCAGGACATCCAAGCTGTATGGAGCTCGCCAAGGTTGCCGAGGTAGTTCGATCATATCCTTGGAAATGCATCGAATGCAAGATCTGCGAGATATGCCAAGAAAAGGGCGACGATGTAAGAGTTTCCATTTAGTTCGTGTGCCACTGGTTCATATCTTAAAAGGCAAGGATACTATTTTGTGATTTCTGTGATCGAGGTATATTGGACGTTATACCTATCGTGCTTCTCGTCTATTTACATATTCTCCTTCGAAAGGTTGGCACATGGATTGTCTCCGACCTCCATTAGAGGAAGAACCACCTGGTCAATGGCACTGTCCTCTATGTCCACCATTCGACATACTCCCTCCTGATCTTCATTCCGCTCCCTTCCCCCATGCCGGACCGGGCTCCCCCACTGGCACATCTGACCCAACGGGAGCCGACCTCGAGATGGATATCCAGGCCGATGATTCATCCATTAACAAATCCACCGATTCGGATTCGAACTCGGACTCGGACTCGGACTCGACAGTGAGCGCTCTCACTGCGCGCCGTCCTCGATCAGTCAAGAAGAAGAGACCTGCTCAACGTGCAACAGAGCCGCAGACTCCGCGTCCCGCGAAACGCATGCGTATCAAGATACGGACTCCACCCCCACCGTTAATTGTGCGGTTGCGGCTCCCACCGAAGGGCAAGGGCAAGGAGCGTGAAGACGATATGGAGCACAACATCTTTGAGGATCTTTTGTCGCCAGCTGAGAGGGATACTTCGAAGACAACTATTGATAATTCTGATAGGACAAGGTTTGAGAAGAGTAGGCTCACTGCTGAGGTATGTGACTGACGTGCGTACTCCGGCGTAGTTGGTTGATTACTTCTCTAGGAGAAATTATATCCCGCTCCGGTTCAACCTCCTTCGGCTGCCGACAACCCAGATATACCGATAGCTGGTCCTTCTTCACGTCCCCTTCGCTCCTCTACCCTCCATCAACTATCCATACCTCCTTCAGTGCCACCCGTATCTCCGGCACCATCCACACCAAGCCTTGTCCCACCCACACCAGGAACCTTCTCTCAGACCCCCAACACCCCAACCGCCCCTGATGGACAATCGACGCTACGGATACGTATCATCCGTTTTGGACCGTATGACATTCATCCTTGGTATGATGCCCCGTTCCCGGAAGAGTACGCAAATATACCAGATGGGCGGCTGTGGATATGCGAATTTTGTTTGAAGTATATGCGCAGTCGCTTTGCATTTGGCCGGCACCGAGTGAGCTTTTGTACGAGTATTGAGTGCATGTTGTGGCTGACTGATGATGACAGTTGAAATGCAAGGCTCGTCATCCACCAGGTGATGAAATTTACCGTGACGGTTCAATTTCCATATTCGAGGTGGATGGACGCAAGAACAAGATATACTGCCAGAACCTCTGCCTCCTATCCAAGATGTTTCTTGACCATAAATCTCTTTTCTATGATGTTGAACCGTTTCTTTTCTACGTCATGACGGAGATAGATGACATCGGGGCTCATTTCGTGGGGTACTTTAGCAAGGAGAAATGTTCACCGAAACAATACAACGTGAGCTGTATTATGACACTTCCGGTGCGACAGCGACAGGGCTGGGGAAATTACCTCATCGATTTCAGTATGTTTTTGACGTCTCTGTGATTGTTGGCTTGTATTAATCAATTGCCCGACTAGGTTACCTATTGTCAAAGAAAGAGCAGCGGGCAGGCTCTCCCGAAAAACCTCTCTCTGGACTGGGTGCTCTTGGCTACAAGAACTACTGGACGCTTGCAATTATGCGTTACCTCAGATTAACCCCTCCGAAACCGACCCTCGAAGGTCTGCTTATTTTTCTTTCACTCTTGGGTTGACTCTCCCTCACACCAGGTGCCCCGCGTACCACCAAACAGATATCAGTAGAGCCACGTCTATGACCATTGAGGACATTTATGCCATCCTGGTGCAGCAAGCCATGATTATCGTGGACTCAGAATTCCCAAACTCCGCTCGTCCGTCACCAGGGCAGTCGATCAAGTTCCCGCGTGGTCGCAAAAACGGTATTGCACGGAGACACTTGCAAAGACCCAACCCACAAAAGCAAACAGAAGGGGGAGGAAACAAATCAAATACGCCATTCGTCGCTCCTGCACATTACGAAATCTCCTGGGATCAAGACAAGGTGGAACGTTGGTTGGAAGCCTGGGAAAAGAAAGGTCACTTGACACTTAAGCCAGAGAAGCTGAAATGGACCCCATTTGTGTTGTCTCGCACCAAAGCGGGTGTGGAGGCCCTTCAGGTCGAGGCGAGCTTAGGCACTGGTGCAACAATCCATACCAGTACGCCTCAGAGTCTATTGGATGGTGGGACGCCAACGCCGGATACTGGTGATTGGGCCAACTCCTTAGGTTCCAGGCAAAGTTCTTCGAACGAACAGAACGAACAAGTAGCTGTTCGTGGTGCAGCACACCTCTTTGACGACTTGCTTCCCGAGAAAATGGCCACTCCAAAGAAGCAACCGAGAAACAGGCTGAGGGACACTAGCCCCGACTCCATTGCTATGTCAACCCGGTCAGCTTCTGCGCGAGTAGTTCTGGACAGCGACTCTAGACCCGACGGAGAAAGTGGCGATACGATACCTGCTGGTACTGGCAATGTTGTGCAGTCGATTGACGACGACACACCTATCGTGCCCATCAAGCGTCGCCGTGGCCGTCCGCCTAGAGCCCGACTACCCGACAAACCGCCTGTTATATCCGAGTCCTTCCCGACTGAGTCTGCACCGGCGTCGTCTCCCAAGCTAGCATCGCCTCGGAAGCGCAGGAAGTTCGATTCACCCTCTCGCGAGGATCCGCGTTCACCCACGGATATCGCCCACGGCGATGGGCATGATGATCTCAATAATCAACCAGCTCGCCGTCATCCCGTAGCTGTCAATGGAGAAAGCCATGCCACGAATGGAGTCCATGAAGGTTCTATACGATGCTCACCAGATACTAGTCTTGCTGTTGGGACTAGGGAGGGAGAGAAGGAGTCGGAGCAAGATGATCTTACCCAACGAGAAAGCACTGTCGTGAAATCCGAAGATCTGGGAACTCCACTCACAGGAATGACCAGCCGGCACAGTGTTCCGAGTGATGATACAGTGGTCGCGGCAGACGGTGTAAATGACACTGTGGCTCATAGCAAGATTTCAAGGGAAGGGGAGGGAGTTTCAGAAAGCACCGGGGATGGTGTTTCTACAGAAAACGCTATTGCGCTGCGAGTGATGGTCGAGGAGGACTCGGACCTGGATGCTGAGGGAGAGCCAGACGATGAGGTTGAGATGTAAAGGGTCGTCATAGGTATATGTATCTATACAGGTTTCTCTAATTGTTTACGAATCTAGTTACGAACCGAGGCGTTGTTTGTATTGGCCAAACAGCACCGCAAACGAGCCACAGCAAGTGCGAGCGGTTCACGTCTGGTTCATCGTGGTTCAGCTGACCATGGACAACTCCCAGCCCCATGGGTAAGTTCGTCTACGCATGACATGACCCCGAGTGCAATGCCTCACCCACATGCAGTGACCCAGCCATGGCCTTTGGCCACCTACAACGTGATCCCAACGTCAGCAACGTCTCGGTGAGCATCCTTCCTGACTCTCGTCGCCTCACCGATAGATCCGTCGCAGAGCCTCAATCAAGCGTTGGGATCTCATCTCACCCCAACGCTCAGTGCGCGGTCGAATTTTCACGATGGTACCTTTGGCAGGCTGACGGATTCGCCACCGACTATCCTCGACTCGAACAGTAACGGTGCACGGCCCACTCAGCCGGTCGCTGGTCCTTCGCGTTCCCCGATACATGAATATGCTGTCACCCTGAGTAATGACGGTCCCGCTACGAATGCTTTGAAGCGCAAGCACACTGAGGGTGCCAATGGAATGTCAAACAGTCAACTTGGGAAACGACGACGAGAAGGTCAAGACGTGGCAGAATTTGACACCGATTCGGTTCATGGTTCAAAACATTGGACCGAGGAAGAGAAAACCAAACTGTTTACTTGGCTTATGGATTCGAGTGAAGACGAACATTGGAATTCTCTCCGCTCGACCAAAAACTCATGCTTCCGAGAGGTATGTATCGGTAGTATGGTGATACTTCCATTCATTCATAGTCAACTCCAGTGTGCCATGGAAGTGTTTGGGAGCAAGAAAACTTATCAAGCTCTCAAGGGTTGCTACGAGCGCAACTTTAACTTGTTCAAGCAGATCTATGCTTGCGAGGCGTACCATGTACCATCCGGCAACGGACCTTTGAACTTGATCATTGAGGGCGACAGACTACGAGAATATGAGCGTCGCCTTCAGCTAGCCCGGAAGGGAGGCTGCGATGTCGGAAATCTCAATGCAAGAACTATAGACCACTGGTACCGAAGTGGGTGGTACAATCTATTTTACCGCAGGTAAGCCCCAAATCAACCGACCGCCCATCCATTAAACGACGTCCCTTGGTAGATGGAACGGTGACCCAGCTGTTGCCCGGCCTCCCGCCCGGCACAACGCAAACGGTGTACCGGGTGGTACAGTCAACAGCGATGAAGTCGAAGATGAAGATAATTCCTTGGACGTGTCAGATTCCCCACACTCTGCACCACCACATGCTGCTCGTACACCGCCTTATCCTCTGCCCGTGAATCCCCAGCCCTCTGCTGTCTTAGAACACCTTCCTATGGAAGCAGGACCGTCAAGCTCACCCACTCGGCCCATGTTCCCAGGACCAAGGCCTTTGTCACCTCAACCTGAACAATCTCATGTTCAATTTTCTGTCCCACAGAACCTGATGGCAGCCTGTCTCCAGCTACTTCAAGCGCAAGTTCAACATAGCAAGCTTAAAATCGATTACCTGCGGCGACGCGAGGAACGAGAAGAAAAAGAGTGTTCAATGCGTCAGGAGCTGGAACGCCGCCGATTTGAGAGGGAGCAAGCCGACCGGGAGAATAACAAAGAGTCTGGAATGAAGCAACGGGCCCAGCTTGCAATGGAATTAATGGGAAACCCGATAGTGGAGGCGTCTGTGCGGCAGGCAGCAGTGGACTATCTGAAGAGACTCCTTGCCACCGATTGAACTGGTTCGGTTTGTGAAATTGACGTGATTTTTGGTTTGACAGTCGTGTCTTTATGCGGACATTCATTGTACATTCAGGCATACCTTGTATTTTGCACCTGATGAGTCTACTACACAGTACAATATTTAGCAAGTAATGCTGTCGTGTAAATAGTCTACGCCGTTCTTCTGCGTGCTTTTCCGTCCGTACACTCTGCACGCATCAGTGCCAGAATAGAAGTAGTCCACAGCTTCTACATAACCATGACGTCAGATTGCAAGCCGGAGTTCCGTCGCATCCTAGCCAAGCGGCGATGAACGAGTCTACAATAACTTGACTATCAGACGTGCTACGCAGATTCACAAGAACATACTGCTGAAACAAATCCAATGGGCTGGTGGTCCCCAGTGACGTATCATTAAATTTCTCTTCGCCAGGGTTGGCGACTGGCCTTACAGGTATCCAGCAACTCAGTGGACTTGTGCCCTCTTCGTAGCTTGCATGAGAAACGTAGAGTAGAAGTCCATCTGACGTTACGTTCACCGACACAGGTGTCAATCCATTCTGGCCAGACCCCGAATCGATCGACATCGCAGACTCCGAGGAGGGTAGAAATTGGAATGGCGTTGAAGTTGGGATGTCGACGAGGATCTCCCGTGTTGAACGAGCTAGGGGTACAATACAAGAATGTAGCACGGGGAGTGTTGTATCTGTGTGGTAAGGGACAGGAATGAACGATGTTGGATACTGGAAATTGTAAGTGCTCTGTTGTGAGACTGATTCCTGGGCCTTAGTAGAGCCAATGAAAGAGAACACAGCCGAAGGTGGCGAAAATTTTGGTAGTTCAGCAAGTCGGGTGTCTCGCCACCAAAACCTATGGGTTTGGTGAGTACCGAACAATCGCTATTTGAGCCGCAGAATACCTGAAAGGGGTTTCACAGTCTGCAATGTCCTGACCTTTCCACTTGATGACATCAAGGACGTGTAAAATCCCGTTTGCTCTCCAGTTGGCATCGAGAATGCAATCCAATACTGTTGACGGAGGGAGCGAAGACGGAAAGCGAGGAAGTAGCATTTTCCCCAGGAGCCGAGACCGAAGAGAGGTATTTGGTGCTGCAGAATGATCCAGTTAGCGACATCGTTTCGAATTTGAGGTTAATAATTAGCACATATTCCTATGACTCCCGACGTTGACTGGTGAGTGATTGCCAGACATCTCTTTCCCGTTGGTACGGGTGCCACCGCAACCCAGCTTGCCTCAAGATCTGAAGGAAGGCCATCGTCTGCGTCATTGGAATGATCGTCCCAAAGGCTATGTTCCTCCTTCATTTCCAACAGTTCCGCGTACATACACTTGTTTGCCCACTTGCTAGGTTTCTTTGCCCGCCTCCGTTTGTGTTTGGTGCGCTTTTTTTTCTGATTGCAGCCATCATCTGTGTTGGTTGCAACAATGCTAGATCCTTCTGGCGTGCCTGCAAGGGATGCGTAATTTGCTATCCCTTCCCTTATCACTTGAATTTCCTCATCATCAATGTCCTCGTCACCCTCGTCATCAGATGCACCGAGACTCAAGTGAGCGAATGCATCAAGCTGTCTGCATGAATCGAACTTTTGAGCCCTTCGCTATAACAAATAGCGAGGCGCATAAGAGATCGGTGTGCCAATGGGCTAACCTCACCCACCCGTCTTTGTTCCTCTAGAGCCTATAGAGTGCAGTCATCTTTGTTAGCTTAAGTGAAGGAACTGGGTTAGAACATAATGACCTTTTCGCGTCGAGCCTCTTGGGACACCAACTTGTCGGTGAATGTGGTGGGTGGTACTTTGTATGTTGATCTCCTGTCAACATACGCGAACATGATGATTTTACTTGGTGAGATTAATCGATCGTTGATGGACCTGATGAACCATCGAAATTGATTGTGTACCCGGGCCGCAACCGAAATCACTGCCAAACATTGACATGGGCCTGACGAGAAGTGTACTATAGGTTCGGATTCAATGAGCCTGACACAACTGCTCAGCCCATCCACTTGGTGTCTCAAGCCAGCTGGTGTTCTACAAGCATGGCAGGGACTAGAAGCCGTAGGTAGCTACTAGCTACTTTAGTCGCCGTAGTACAAGTTTTCGCCCATTGCCTGAATTTCCTTTCTTAGTACCCAGCTCTTTGATTTTGGCACCATCAGACCAACAGTCGAGTTGTAGGCATGGCAGAGGTCCCTCAGCCGATCAAAGCTGGAGTGCCAAAGGTGAGCATGTATGATGTAAATCACGTCGTGTCCTGCTCCAAGTACTAAAATGTTGAAGGCAAAGACTAAGGCAAAAGTCAGATACCTCAAGCGCAAAAAACTCCGGAGGAAGGCACGGAAATCCTCAGCACCTCGAAAATCCGGGAGTGTTCACCGCGCTTCGGATTCTGATGAAGAGCATCGGGGCGATGAAGAAGAAGGTAATGTAGGTGAGGATGGTTGCGGTGGCACGGGAGTCTGCGTGCTGGCCGAGAAACAACGCGTTCAACCCCCAAAGAAGAGGCGAAAAATGGATGAGAAGGTGGTTGAGGAGGAACCAAATCCAGATTTCGGCGCTTCCGGAGGAACGTGCGACTCGGAGAACAAGGATCTTCCCGGTGTCCGGATACCTTCTTCAATCTCAGCAGGTGCACTCCCTTCGTTTCCTTTGCCAACGGCCCCCAGTGCACCACCCAAGTCCGTGCTCGCTATACAAGGAATCGACAAGGCTCTTATACATGCAGAAGTTATCAAACCTGACGCCGTACTGCCTCTTTCAACAGCCGAACGAGACCCATATGCCAGTGGCCTTAGTTTGAAGACACGAAGGCGCTTGGTTCACCTCGGCATTAGCGAACTCTTTGCTGGTCTGAGGCCGATTATACGTGCTTCAATTTCAAATGCTGATTATGTGACGTGCAGTGCAGACCGCTCTTCTGCCTTTTCTCATCCGCCACGGCCAGTCACTGTATACACCTTACTCTACTCTTCACGATGTATGTGTTTCTGCACCAACGGGAAGCGGGAAAACGCTTGCATATGTCCTCCCAATTCTCGAGGTGAGCTCGTATTATTAGTGTTAATCAGAGTTGTTGGTGACACTTGGAATACTGCAGATTTTATCAAGCAGAATTCTCACCAGACTGCGTGCTTTAGTCGTTCTACCCACTCGGGACCTCGTGACGCAGGTCAGAGAAACATTCGAGGCTGTTGGTAAAGGACGTGGCTTAAAAGTAGTTTATTTTTTCACCAATGCAATCATCGCATTTCTGATCATTATTGCTAGGTTGGCACTGCGACAGGCCAGCACTCATTCGCCCATGAACAAGAACAGCTGGTCTCAGAGACTGATCCTGGGTAGATTCCCTTACCGTCGTGATGACATTAACTCATTTTTTTCGTAGGTTACTTGGAGGTTCTAGCAAAGTAGACGTCTTGATATGCACTCCAGGTCGATTAATAGATCATCTCAATGGAACACCCAACTTCTCGTTGCAACATCTTCGTTTTTTGGTACGAGTATGGGTACCGCTGGTTTCTGTGTCTGACTCTGAGATACATCATGCTTAGGTCATCGACGAAGCTGACCGCTTGCTCTCTCAATCATTCCAAGATTGGCTGGCTCAGGTGCTCACCGCAATTCATTGCAGACCTTCGGAGAGTGTTTCCCTGGGAAGCAATTTGTCACTGAAAGATATATGCCTTTCAGCGAACTATGATTCTCTTGCGCCTGCTTGCCTGGATTTTGATCATCGCGGATATTGTCGAGCTGACGTTAATGAGCGAAGAGGATTTTCATGCCAAAAGCTTTTATTCTCAGCGACACTCACCCGGGACCCTGGCAAACTTGCAGCGCTTGGTCTGCAAGATCCGAAATATTTTGTCGTCCAGGGTCAAATTGAATATGCATTTAATGGTGCACCGTCACACCTCATTTCTGAACGGTTTGCCATGCCATCCACCCTGAGAGTGGGTCCTCAGCCTGCTTATCATTAATTTTGGATTCATCTCTGCAGCTTAGGAGCATATGATTATTTGCGAGTCATCGCAAAAGCCACTTATGTTGCTTCATCTTCTCCACCACCACAATCTTCGCAATGCTTTGATTTTCACCAAATCATCGGAGTCTACGATCCGCCTCGTCCTCTTGCTTGAGTGCTTTGAAGAGTTGAGAACCACGGGACATGGTCACATTACGGTTCGTGCATACTCGAGTGATCTCCCCGCAGGCGAACGAAAAACAATCCTCGAGAAATTCAAAGCACAGGAGATCCACGTGTAAGCTCTGACACTCACAGCACGATGGTGATCTCACTATGTCGACAGCCTGATTTGCTCTGATTTAATCTCAAGAGGGATTGATATAAGTCATGTCTCTCACGTTGTGAGTTATGATACGCCAGTTGATATGAGGAAGTACGTTCACCGTGTCGGGCGGACCGCTCGAGCCGGACGGGATGGTGATGCGTGGACATTGGTGGAAGAACAGGAGGTACGCGGCCAAAGATGATGGTGTGACTACGAGACTGAACCTCTGTAGGCGCGATACTTCAAGGGAATGTTGAAAGGACATGATCATCTACAGAGGGTGAAGAGATTGAAGGTCCCCCGGAACGAAACACAGCATCTATTAGAGAACTATCAGGTAAGATCGACAGTTGTCTGACTCTTACAGGGCTGATGTTTTCTTTTTTCAGGCGGCACTTCGTAAATTAAGAGATGCATTCACCCGATAGCAGTAAGTAGTGTTGATACTTTTAAATTAATGAATAACGAATAACGGGGCACCATAGCTATAGGTGTTGGGTCCCCAATAACGAATCTATCTGGCCGAGTCTATTGATTAATCAGCTATGGTACTTATCTCTTCGTAACAGTAAGGACAGGAAAACAAGCAATAGATACAAGGTGAAAGTAAACCGTGAAGAAGGCAGACTACAGAGAGTTGTGTTGACAACTAGAGGCAAGATGTAGGGCGGACAGAAGCAGAATGAGGGCGTTGCTTGCTTGGATTGGCCTCATATCCTGCGATGGGAGGAGAGTTCGGGATGTGGAATACATGGCCATCGTTTCAAGCGGGTGAGGCGAGGATTCCAGGCGCGTTCATACATAATTGGGAGCAAGGATAAGTATTAACTTGGCGAGTGCGCAATGACTCGGAACAGCTCCTGTTGCGGCACGTTGCAGAACGATAGATCGCTTACAAAATAGAGTTTGACCATTTTGGTCTTGAAGCTTGGAGCTTAGCGAGGTCTTGGCTCCGCTCGTGCTGCATGATCGGAGCCATATGTATTCAAAGTTCTGGTGGACCACAAAAAATTCCGAACCACTATTAGGACTATTTCGAGCCTTTCTGTTCGGCTAGGTTATATTGCTAACCGAGCTTCTACTATAACCAAATCGAGAGCCTAAGAGGTTGACGTTTGGCTCGCTGATAGTATTTCTTGACGCTAGATTTCTTCAACCCATGCTCTCAAGCTCTTCCCCCGTGGCAGCCCTGTACTGGCTCATCGGGGAGTGGCGTTCATGAACTGCCCAAACGTGCTGCTCTAATTATAGTCAGTCCGCTAAGCGACCCGCCGTAAGTTGCCCTGCAAAGTTTTGCCGGAGTACTAGTACAAAGTACGGTGGGACCCTACTCACGCTTCTTTCATGCTGTCGTTCACTGATGTCTTGCTCAGAGTTCGAGTCTGAGACATCCACCATTGCAGAGAAGCAAGCTGACGGGACCAATCCCGGGATTGCTCCCTCTACTCAAGTGTCCATCCTCCACAGGTGCCGATTGCTGCCATTGTCATCGTCCACCGTCAAACTGACTGGTATTCTGTAGTCTCTTTTTCGTCAAGGATCCCAACCCTCCTCCCCCTAAGGCTTCCATTCATGATGCAACCCTCACACCCGAGGTATCAGCGGGCTTCTTCAATCGGCTTTGGTTTGTCTGGTTAACCCCCTTGTTGTCACTCGGCTATGCTCGACCGCTTGAAGCGTCAGACTTGTACAAACTCCCAGATGAACGTTCTTCGGCTCGCGTTGCAAGTGCGATCCTCACATCCTTTGAACGCCGACGCAAAGAGGCAGCGATATACAACAAGCGGCTGGCCAACAATCAGATTGGTCCAGGCATCAAGTCTCTGTGGTGGTTAATTCGTGGTAATAGCGCCGAACGGGAGAAGGCTTGGAGGGAGCATGATGGAAAACGCAAGGCCAGCCTCATCCTTGCCATGAATGATAGTGTCAAATGGCAATTTTGGTCCGCTGGAATTTTGAAGGTCATTGCCGACACTGCACAAATCACCTCACCACTCATAGTAAAGGTACGGGTTCCTTTTTCCGCTCATATACAACGCATTCATCGTTGGAGCAGGCGATCATTACCTTTGCCACAGAGTCGTACGTTGGTCATGTCACTGGCACACGTACACCACCGATCGGCACGGGCATCGGGTATTGTTTTGCGCTCTTCGTTCTGCAGCTCATTGCATCATGGTGTAACCAGCATTTCTTTTATCGTAGTATGGCTTGCGGAGTTCTCTTGCGCGGGGGACTTATCACTGCGATCTACTCTCATGCTTTGTCACTGTCTCCTCGTGTTCGTGCACAGATGACAAATGGCAGGCTGGTAAACCACATCTCCACGGACGTATCTCGCATTGACTTCTGTTCGGGCTATTTCCACATGTCTTGGACTGTACCCATCCGACTCACGATCTGTCTTGTCTTACTCCTCATCAACCTTGGTCCGAGTGCGCTGGCGGGTTTTGCACTCCTCATTGTTGCAACACCGATGAACACAATGATCATGAAACGTTTCTTCTCCATCCGGATCAAGAGCATGGTCTGGACCGACAAGCGTTCCAAGCTACTTCAAGAGGTGCTGAGCGGCATAAGAGTGATCAAGTTCTTCTCATGGGAAATACCTTTTTTGAAACGAATTGTTGAATATCGCAAACTCGAAACGACGTACGCTATATTCTATTCTCTTTATTATTATCCAGGCTTATCCAGTCTTTCAGACACATACGCACCCTGCTCATCCTCCGGGCTGGCTTGAATGCGCTTACTGTCTCCATCCCAACACTAGCCGCCGTGGTTGCATTCATTACCTACTCTCTGACTGGTCATTCGATGTCTGCCGCGAACGTCTTCACTTCACTTACCTTGTTCCAACTCATCAGGCTGCCCCTCATGCTCCTTCGTGCGTAACTCGCCCTATTCCTTTGAACCAAATCAACTGACGCTACAACATAGCTGTGGCACTCAGTTCCATTGCAGACGCTGTCACTGCATGCAAACGTCTTTATGATGTTTTTGAAGCCGAAACATTTGATGGGACACTGCTTATTAACAACGATTTGGACGTGGCAGTCAGGATATGTGGTGCAGACTTTACATGGGATAGCCCACCTTTAAAACCAGAAGGCCTCAAGCCAATCAGGGGTAAGAAGGGTATGCGCAACAGGACGAAGGCCAAACCAGTGACACCGCCAACGCCACAACCTGTTCATGAGGAAAATGTCTTTAAACTTACAGGTATTGACATAGAGATTCCTCGCGGCAAGTTCGTCGCTATTGTTGGGGCCATCGGGGCGGGTAAAACTTCACTCCTCCAAGGTATCATTGGCGAGATGCGACGGGTTTCTGGCACTGTCGAGTTTGGTGGTTCGGTTGCTTACTGTGCCCAGACTGCCTGGATCCAGGTGTGATTTGATCAGATCGCTAAGACACAGGACTGATAATTCAACCTAGAACACTACGATTCGAGAGAATATCTGTTTTGGACGACCATTCGAGGAGAAAAGGTATTGGGAGGCTGTCCGTGATTCTTGTCTGGAGCCAGATTTGCAGATGCTCCCTAACTACGACTTAACGGAGGTTGGCGAAAGAGGCATCTCTCTCTCGGGTGGTCAGAAGCAACGCATCAACATCTGCCGTGCTATATACCGTAACTCAGATATCATGATCTTTGACGTTTGTCCTCTTGTTCTTTATCAGTGTTCGGATTTTTGACGTTTACTTATTGCAGGATCCCCTCTCTGCACTCGATGCTCATGTCGGAAAGGCTGTTTTCTCCGATGTCCTTAAAAATGGTACAGCGAGCAAAACTCGGATTCTTGTGACGCATGCTTTGCACTTCCTCCCAGAAGTCGATTACATTTACACATTGGCCGATGGCGAGATTGCTGAACGCGGCACCTTCAACGAATTGATGGCTAACAATGGCGCATTTTGCAAGTTCATAGAAGAGTTTGGTTCGCAACAAGATAACAGCGACAAGAACACCACGGAGAAGATTGCAATGGTTCACGACAACAAGAAAGAGCCGAATGCAAGTACCAAGGGCAAAGGGATGATGCAAGAAGAAGAGCGGCATACTGGCGCCATTCCATTCAAAGTTTACGAGGAATACATGTCTGCTGGGAATGGAATAGTTCTTGTACCAATTCTCTTTTTGTCCCTTGTTCTGACGCAAGGCTCAACTTTAATGTCATCGTATTGGTGTGTACGCTTAAGCTTCGCTTCGCTTTGGTCCTCATTTCAGTATCACCAGGCTTGTCTACTGGCAGGAAAGGAAATGGAATTATCCACAGGGCTTCTACGTACGTTATCCTCTTCATTTATTTATGGCATCTCAAGAGTTGCAGATGGGCGTCTATGCTGCTCTCGGTGTCTCGAGATCGTTGACCACGTTTTTCATGGGAGCCTCCTTTGCAACACTGGCTTATTATGCATCACAAAAGTTGTATGAGGTGAATTGGTACAGCCTTTTCGTGTGGAATTACTCACACCAACATGTTTAGAGAGCCATCATCCGTGTCCTCCATGCTCCTATGAATTTCTTTGAGACAACCGTGAGTTCAGCGTGGCCTATCTCTAGTTGTCACCGTTAATCGCTACATCTCTGACAGCCTCTTGGTCGCATTATGAATCGCTTTGCCAAAGGTATATATTTAGTGAACCCAGTATCCCCTGCTAAATTATTCCATAGATATCCATACCATCGACAATCGTATTGGCGATTCATTACGCACATTGAGCACCACCATTACAACCATCGTCGGTGCTATCATTCTTATATCCATCGTCTTACCTTGGTTTTTGTTGGCGGTAATTTTCGTCTTGATTTGCTATTGCTATGCCGCGTTCTTCTATCGAGCAAGCGCAAGGGAACTGAAGGTATGTTGTCGATTTTGCATGTTATTCATGAAGTTGATTTGATTACAGCGGCTCGGTAGGCGTGCATTTGGTTGAATAATTGATTCGTACAGCTGATGCTCAACCTCAGATGCTATCCTTCGTGGTTCTTTATACGCTAACTTCTCCGAGTCACTGACAGGATTGACGACCATCTCCGCATATGGCGAGAAAGATCGATTCAAGAAAAAGAATGTCGAGCTAGTTGATGTTGAGAATCGGTGAGTCGCATTGAACAAGCATGAATTACTACCGACTGTGCTTGCTACAGAGCATATTGGTTGACTATAACGAATCAGGCGAGGATGCTGACGATTAGTTCAGCTTGAGGTCCACTAACTCATCAGTATAGCGGTGGCTTGGTATTCGCTTGGACTTACTTGGGGCAATCCTCACCTTTGTGGTGGCCATTTTGACGGTTGGAACCCGCTTCAGTATCTCATCGGGACAAACCGGAGTGGTACTGGCATACATTCTGGCGGTGCAACAGGTGGGCGCATACAAGGAATGATAAGATCATAGAGAGCTAATGTGTCATTCGAGTCTCTTGGGTGGATGGTTCGTCAAGTTGCAGAAGTAGAAAACAACATGAATTCCGTGGAACGAATTATCTACTACGCCAACGAGGTTGAACAAGAAGCCCCTCGTCAGGTCAAGGACTCCATAGCTCCTCCAACCTGGCCCTTTGACGGCCGCATTGTTATGAAGGATGTTTTCATGAAGTATCGACCCGAGTTGCCCCCCGTGCTTAAAGGTTTGAGCATAGACATCGCACCAGGAGAGAAGATTGGTATTATTGGCAGGTACCGGCATGCTCTACTACTGTGACTCCCTTCGCTAACGCTCGTAGGACTGGAGCTGGAAAGTCGTCTATCATGACGGCTCTATATCGACTTGTGGAACTCTCCTCAGGAAGCATTCAGATTGATGGTATTGATATCTCTAAAGTTGGACTTGAACAACTCAGGAAGGGGCTAGCGATTATCCCACAAGACGCCGTAAGTCTCACACGATGAGATTAAGAGATGTAGTACTGACCAGTTCTGCGTTCGGTATTAGTTCCTTTGTAAAGTTTTTAAATCTCTTGGCTGTATTGCACTGCTAACTGGGTTTCTTAGTCTCTGGTACTCTTAGGTCTAACCTAGACCCGTTCGGTTTATACGATGATGCCCGCCTTTGGGACGCTCTTAAGCGGGCGCACCTCGTCGATACAGGAGAGAGAGAGCCACCCCTGTCTCAAACAATCGCTCAAAGCGATGCTCAGGTTGCTTGGAGTCGCTTCGACTTAGATACTCCAATCGACAACGAAGGTAGTAACCTGTCGGTCGGCCAGGTAACGCTTCTAGCCATTTTTCATATTTCTATTGTTGATTGCTGATCAGCGATCACTGGTATCACTGGCACGAGCTTTAGTCCATGAGGCGAAGATCCTCATCCTCGATGAAGCCACAGGTATAATCTTACCCACTTCTTACGTGATGTAGTAACCCATGTCCTGCAGCATCCGTAGACTATGAGACCGATGGAAAGATCCAAAATACCATCGCTACAGAATTCAAAGAACGTACGATTCTTTGTATTGCCCGTACGTTTCATTTGGGGGAGTCATTCACCTTCTCCCTTTGCTAATAATCATGTAGATCGTTTGCGCACAATCATATCCTATGATCGTATTTGTGTTCTCGACGCCGGCACCACCACTGTATGTATTCGAGTTTGACTTTCGCAACGCCCGTTGAGTAAGAATAATTGGCCAGGAATTTGATACTCCGGCAAACTTGTTCAACATTCCAGATGGAATATTCCGCGGAATGTGCCACAGGTCTTCCATTTCGCTTGAAGATATCCTTTCTGCGTCAAAGCAATCACAAGTATGAGCTCGGACCTCACGCGTGCGGTGGACCGCTTTCGAAATTCGTGTCTGTGCATCATCATGGCTACGACTGGCCCCCGCAATAGAAGTTTCAGTAAATACCGTTGGTTTCATTACAGTTGCATGGATTTCATTAGTTAAGAGTTCTTGGTAGAATATCACTAATATTAATGGTCAAATTCTTGAACCCGGATTCCAGACAGTGACCAACAAATGCGCGTGTCCCAACCCAAACCGACCGCGCCGAGTCTGCAGCAATTCTGAATGCTAGCGTATTCCCTGCACGATCCATTGGTACTCTGGCTGCAACCTACGGACCAATACATTTACGACAACTAGATCATGTCCCAGCAAAAGGAGATCGGCACTCTAGTCGTCGTCGTATTGAAAGCTCAACATCTCCACCAGCCCTCGTTCTACAAACAGGACCCCTACGCCCAAGTGTCCCTCTCTGGTCTGAAGAAGCGGACCAAAGTCGATACGAAGGGCGGCCAGCATCCAGTGTGGGATGACGAGTTCCGGTTTCCAGTCCTTGCCGACGCGGGGTCGGACAAGATAAACAGGACCTTGGAGGTCTCCTGTTACAAAGATGAACAGCGAGGGGACGACGTGTTTTTGGGGAAAGGGACGGTGGACATCGAAGAGACGCTCAAAACGGGCGAGTTTGACGGTGCGCAGTCAACTTCTCGTGTGGATGATTGGTTGCAGCTGACGAGGCAAGCCTTGTCTTCAGACTGGGTCTCTCTCTCGACTTCGGCAGGTGTTAGGGGAGAGGTCTATCTTGAGCTGACTTTCTATGCAAACTCTCCACCGCCTTTGACACGTCGACCTTCAAAACTTAGCCCGTCCGATCGACTTGCGCGCCCTGCTGCATATTTTACACAAGGACGACAATCGAACCCATCGTCGACTTCGTCCTCTCCGCAGCCTGTTGCCGGGGAGAGAAAGCCAACCCAACTCCCTCCGACTCAGATACCATCGTCCTTGGTCCCTGCACACGGTCCCCAGAGTCAGGCATCCAGACAAGCACCATCACATGAGAATGCTACTTCTGCTACTTCTGTGGACGCTGCAAAACACAAGGACTCACTTCCGCCACTTCCCGCCAATAACGACTCATCTGGCGGAAAGAACCCGGGGCTCCCTGCCGCCCTTCATCCAGGGGGCCGCAGCGGTCCGAGACCCATACCGCCACAGAAGCGGAACCGGGAGACGAGCACGGGTCTACGACCCGATCAGCGTCACAGGACTCTAAGCGATAGACCCGCTCTGACGCCACCATTACTCTTTTCTCAATTGCAGGTTCCGGTACAAACATATTCTACAGGGATAATATCCGTTGCGGGGGACAGGGTTGGTTCAACACCCTCTATTGTTGTAGTAGAGCATGTTGAAGACCATCCCCCGCCTGCATTTCCTACTCCACTTGTTTCGTCACCGATGCCCACTCAGGAGCATGAACCACGAGGCGTCTATGCAACTGGCAATGATTCTTTAGCCTACGGATCCCCTGGCTGGGCATACATGCAGCCAAACCCACAAGGTCACATACCTACTGAGAGTTACTCGCCAACATTTTCTCCGCCTCAACGTTCGATGCCCCTCCAGTCCTCGCATACATCACCTGGCCAGCCTCAGCAACTCTATGACGTGTCTCCTGCCGTGACCACGTCTCCACCCCTCCAACAGCAATTTATCCAATACTCCAGCGGAGTCCCGACATCACAACCTCCCCCACCTCAAATGTACCCTCAGCTGCACAGTAGTCCCCAGTTTCAACAGCAACAAGCACCATACCCACCACAACTGCAGCATCCTCTTCACCAGCAACATTTTTTTCTGCCACAGCAACAGTACCATCCCCAGCGCCCTCCCTACACTCAGACCCCGCATCCTCCCAGTGTTTCGCAGTCATATCAACAGCACACGGGCGCGCCACATCAGCAACCATATTTTCAAGTCGTGAGTTCACTCCTTCTACCACTGACAATGGCTCCATCTTACTTGCACCTCTAGGCTCAGCGGCAGCCTCAATCGCGCTTTGCAGCTCCTCCTCCTCCACCGGTTCAGACACAGACCCCCCAACTGTATGCCCCCCAACCAATTGCTCAATCATATTTATCACCGCTGCCACCACCGCCACCACCGCCACCGCCACCGCTGTATAACCAAGCCGGAAAAGGCCCTGTCTCCGTTGCACACACACAAGTGCCACCATCAGCACTAAACGAAGGACAAATTCCTCTTACACCCTTGCTGCAAAGTGTCACTCCTGCTACTCCTTTACTTCGACTGACTACCACACCATTACCTGCTCATTTAGTCCCAAACAATGTGAGCACAGAAGAAGCTGCCAGACAAGGACAGGTAGAGGAAAGGAAAAATGAGGATAGGCTTATTGCTGTTGCAGAAATGGAGCCCGTACAATGGGAGGGAGTGAGAGAGACCCTGCAGGATGCGGCCGGAAATACAAGTAAAGAGGAAACTGTCAAGGGACAGGGACAGGTAGTGTACCTCAATGA
>JBBPOF010000312.1:0-28820 GCA_038091315.1 Porphyrellus cyaneotinctus | reverse complement strand
GGCGCTCTCCGGCGAATTGGAGGCGGTCATCGTTCCCGACGAGTCGCATCCATTGTTTCGCGGTCGACGAATGGTGATTCGGTACTGCATGTTTGGTTGATTCTGCATCATGTCTGGTATGTGTTACCTTGCTTGGGCTCGACCGGTTTGAATCGAACTACGTTACATGGCGTTTGCTCCATAATGATATATCTATATCTATCTGATTGTTGTAGTCCCTTGATGTACGACGTTGGGGCGATCTATTGAATATAGCTATTAGTACTAGTTTCTTGAGTAGCCTCGTGTGGGATGGACAGTCGCCAGTACTATTAGCCCATGTTTTTCAAACAGGTGTGTGACAAGAAAGTAAAAGTACCTCTATGGGCAAGATGGGATTACTGGATGAATCCGTAGGATCAACAAAAATTAATCAATTAATTAAGAGAGAAGAAATGGGACCAGACGATGAAACAGACAGACAGCGGCGGTGCCAGAGTGTTCGGGACTTCTCGGCCCGCCAACCCGGATTAATAGTCCGTGACTGCTGCTGTCATCGCCAGTCGGTCAGCCATCCGCCAAGATGAAACGAAGCAAACTTTTTTTCTGCGAAATGGATCCAGAGTTGGGTCTCAAATCTTACAGTGAGATTTCCCGTCGACTTGTAGTCGTACACTGGTGACAGCTGATGTGACAGCTGGGTATACATTTCGTTTGGCAGGCCCACATCCATCACGCGTCACGGGTTGTAGTTATAGCCACCCGGCCTTGTCGATTAGCACTATAATCTAATCACTCTGTGACGATGAAGAAGACACTGATATTGGATCCCACGGACTTCCGAGCCATCGTGCTCATGGCGTCAACCTCCCACATGCATGGGTTGGTTACGAATACAAGTGATTCGCCGAAGCGGGATTGAGCAATCGGATATATACAACTTCTTGTCCGGTTCACCTTTCTCGACTTGCGCTCGTTTCGCGAACCGCACCCAGGCCGGGCACCATCCTAGTACCCCCGTCTTCTACGACACCAACCCCACCATCGTCCCGGCCCTCCAGAAGCTTATCAATGCTAGCCACATGCACGATGCCCGAGTTCCAATACGACCTCGTGGACGTAACCCGTCAACTGCTCGCCAACAGGTTCATCGACCTGTGCGAGTCCCTCGTCAATGTCTTCAATGCGTCGACTGCAGACGCGTCTTCGATCGAGGTAGCAGGGAAACCGAGCTTCTGCACGACCTCGATGACCTGCTACTCGAGTCCGTACTTCCCCCTTTCCAACTGGCTCGACGCCGCGCGGCCTTATCTCGAGTACACCACCCGAAACCAGATCACGCTCTGGGGGATTACGCGTCGAAGCAGTGGGGTGGGCTCATAGGTGGGTACTATGTGCCTCGTTGGGAGGCGCTCGTGAGGTACCTCGCGGGGTGCAAGCGGAACGGGACGTCGTATAACGCGACTGCGGTGACACAGCTGATGGTTTCGATCGGGAAACGACGGGACCGGCAGGTTGGGGATGCGGTAGGTAATGACAGGGAGATGGGAGATACGTTAGAGATGGTGCAAACCCTGGCGGCCAACTACGGTGGTGTCGTCTACATCCCAAACCAAAGTACGTTCAAAGCGATATACAACGCCATCAACACGAACGGATTCACGAACACGTCGACGGTGCGCAGAGCAATGTTAGCACCCACAGCACCGTCAGCGACCCAATCCCGCCACGCAGCCTGCATGGCAATAACGAACGCCTCACCCTCGGGACTCTCCTGACCTTGATCAGGGTATGCGTACGGGTCGACGACCGGCGTCAACCAGCCACTTTCGGTAAAGTGGAGCATCCCAGAGGCGTTGGACGACGAAAGCTGTTTCCGCGCCTCCTCGGCCTGTGGGAGGTGCGTGTGAACGCCCCATAAGAGGGAGAACCGATAGACGGTGCTCGCGAGAAGCGCCGTAGAGGACGCATCCAAGAACGTGGACGCGTTGTCAGCGTAGTTGTGAAAGAGTCCGCTGGTAGCGTCCTGGAGGAGACGATCAGTGAGTGAGTGGATCGAACCCGGAATGGAAGAGGACACACCTGATGGCGATACATCCCTCCGTGGATCTCTTGGATCCAATTGGCGAGTTCTGCTTGTTGTTGTTTGAGCGAATCGGCGTATTGTGACCTTTGGATCGTTCCGAGGACTCGAATCATTCCCGCTGCCGCCCATGCATTCCCTATTTGGTCGATCAGTGTCGACTCGGTTCAGATGACAGGACGAGAAAGATCACCAGTAGACCAATGCCCGTCATCCGTCCCGTAGGAACCAAGTTGTATGTGTTTCCACAAACTATTAGCATGTGCGTCTCTTAGATAATTGCGATAGAGACTGATTTGGTTGTGTGCTTCTTGCAAAAGCGATACATTTTGGGTGATAACGCCATAGGAAGCCAGAAATGGTGGCACCATGTACACAGAGTCGCTCCTACGAAAAGCGACAAGCGATCATGATGTCAACCCGTCATAACAAGAGAAACTCAGTCACCATAGTTGTACCAGATTCAGGCGATGAGAAATTGCACCATCTCGTGTCTTGGGTACTTTCTGGAACAAAAAATCGAGCTGATCTTGCGCTGCGCCAGCATAATCCAATCCATCCGACGCGCCTTGATTGGTCCAGTTTGCGAGAAGAACGGCGACACCGATACTAGCCGGATCCCCAGCACTCATGTCTTGCATGAGGGGTTGCGGACCGGTGATATTTCCGTTCGAAATCGAACGGTTGGCAACGATCGCGTGTGCAATGGCAAATACGTCGCTCAGAGGACTCGTCAAGTTAGGGGGTATTTCCTGGGGCGGAGGAACTGCAGAAGAGGACAGAACAGAATAACTCGAGGCATTGTACTCCAAAAGGACCTCCGAACGCGTGCCATATTCCCAGCTGCGACGACATGATCAGGGAGACGCTGTTACATCTGGGGTGAGCAAACTCACCTATGGCTGGCTCCCTCTGCTAGCCGTTGACCGACGACAGAAATCTCCGAGTTGGTGAGATTTTGGGCAGTTGCAGGGGTAGATGATGTCATCCAAAACAAGACGACAATATATCTTAGGAGACTCGCGCGGGCCACCATAACACTCGACTAGCGCTGTGACAAAATAAGCAATTTGAATAGGCGGAGGTGCTTTCAGAACGACCGGAAATGACTGGGGTGCTGAGCGACGAAGTGAGGAAGTTACTTAAATATGTGGATTGCTCCGGCTTGAAAGCAACTCTGACAAAGAAACCACGAACTCCGGTCCAGTTTCGACAACTGACTACGTGGAGGTCAGTGGAGGCATGGAAGATGAAACACAAGTCCATATGGAGTGTCCGACCATCGCTCCAGAGCTCGGCAACTCTGAGGCATAAGAGTCAACTGCGTGGTGATCAGGGTAGAGCTGTATCAGGAAAAAAGGTCAGACTATATAACACTACATGGTCCATTTTGCACGGTAGACTTCCCTCGTTCTACACATCACAAGTTGTACCGTGCAATTATGATATCCGCTTCGTATTCGTTGTGCGCGGGACACAGGAAGCCCAGGGTGAATTGCAAAGGTAAAGCTCCTTGAACCCCAAACACCGGACATGGGCTGAGATGAAACATGTAATGGAGGCCCTCCGTCTCGATAGGAGGTGAGGGGCATTGATAAGGCCTGGGATAATGCTTTCTCCGCGTGATATAAATTTCACCCTTTCCTTCTCCTTCTCCCCCGTGCCCGCGCCCGGTCGTCTTTCTTCTCCTTCTCCTTCCGTCGTGCTGTCCTCAACCTGAGCGCACCTTCGAAGTTCTTCAGGCCCTCTTGTCCTACAACTCCATCGAGATCAGCTTCAATAAATACAATGTCCGCACCCTCCGGCATGTGTGCCAAGTATTCGCAGCGATTGTGGAGATCGCCATTGACAGTGCCCTCGGCAGTAGACTCAACGTGGACGGTAATTTCGTCAGGGAACAAGGCGTATGCAGGGTTGGGTCGCAAGGTCTGGATCCACCAGCAAGGATGAATCCGACGGTTGACTAGTCGATTATTCGTAGTTGATGGTAAAGGTTGAGTCGCCAAAAAGGCACATACACATGAAAGAACCTGTACTTGAGTCCTCTCTAACGGATTATCAACGGAGCAAGAAGATGAAACCCGAAGCGGGAATATGATCTGCTGACTGCGTGGGAAATTTGAGTCGTGGCAGTAACCTGACAAATACAACACTGAGGGAAGTGATTGTCATTGTCAGGTACACTTGCCAATGTGAGTCGAAATTAGTAACAACCACTGGATATTAGTCCTTTCTAAACAAAGCGAGGCATGATCATATGATCATTGATCGTTAACTCGGAAAACATACCACCTAGAGACAGCCCTCAGCGTTAACTATCCCGTTACCCCATGTGCAGCCCGGATGTCAAGCTCCACCAAGGCTCTACGACCCCGCGCAACCCAAAAAGCCACGACCGACGAGTCCTCGAACCACACCTTCGTTTGTGGACTGGCTTGTTCCGAGGTCACGATAGACTTGGATATACTGCTTGCGTCATTCTTGCTATCCTCAGTCTTGATGACGCTGTGGTACTCGACGCCCAACGTGCCACCTTCAACCCCTCTTTCCCGCACGGCCCACAAGCCACCTCCGCGTATCCATCCCGCAGCATTGCTCTGCAACTTCACAGTCTCCAGGATGCCTATGACTGCCAATAAAATCATGTCATATGGCTCTTTCTCTATATCTATAGCCGGCAGCCGCGAGATCGTCTGTTCGGTTGGATGAGCAGGTATCTCGACCTGATTCTGCTGCTTGTCTTTCCCATTTCGCTTTGGTTCCTTCGTGGCGAGGAAAGATCGCAAGTCATGCTGCCTCCTTGCACTATCATACTCAGGTATGCATACGTGGTTGTAGGGTTGGAGCACTGCCTTGTGAGGAGAGTCGTCGAGTAACACCGTCGTAAGAGCCGAATGAGTAGTCTGAGATTGTGGTGACCCGGACGAAGGCCCTTGATGCTTTTCAGGACTAAGCGCCGATGAAAACAAGTCCCAAGGCTTCGTAAGGTCTTTCGTGGTTACCGCCTTGCGATCTAAAGTGCCAGCACCAGTCAGAATACATGTATTCCACAGACCGGAGACCGAACCAGATAAAGAGATAACCATACTCACGGTAGTCCTCCTTCGATAGCCCGAGACTTTTTCGATTCCATACTGCTTTTAGTTCACCCTTGGCAACCCCAAACACTCTGTCGACCATATTGTCCACACTGTGTGGCTGCGCAGACGACCACACCATGGTATCTAGCCATGCTTTCGTCTCCAGACAAAAAAGATAGTCTCTGAAAGACTGCATATATGGACGTGGTTGTACAGGGCGTAATTGCGATCCAGACACAGCCCGAGAACGAGCAGAACGGATGAGAAGGGTACCATTGAGATCAAGGACAAGAAGTTTGCGGGACGCTGTGGGGTCGCGTAAGATTTCCGATGGCTGTTCCGAAAGGGATAGATATCCTATTGGTTTGAGCGGTTGAGAAGAGGTGGGCAGAGGCGACGGAATTGATTCTATGGGACTTCTTGCACGAACTGTAGGTTGAGTGATGGGTGGGGTGTATATTGAGTGACGTTGGCGCGAAGCATCTCGGTGAGGTGGCTTCCTGTCCCCGTCAATGCTCCTCCACGATTCCCGATCGTCCCAATCGCGACCGGGTCCAAAATCTCTTCGTCGTCTAGAATATGAAGGCTCCGAGTCGGCATGGCATGAACGATGGTCAGAGTCGCCTTCGCGCCACCGGTCATTGTAACCGTCCCGTCCATAAGACCGCTGAGGATAATAGGAAGTTGACGTCGCGACATCTTCTCTCCAATAGTTGAACCTGTTCCTTGGGCGAAGATCCGCAGTGGGTCCGTAATGTTGCCGACTGTAGTCATCAGAATAAGAACGACGATATTCTGGCTCCCAGTGTGAAGCAGATTCCTCCCGACGCCGACGATGGCGTGACATCGTGTACCGCTGGCAACGCAAGGATGCCTGGAAGAATAGAGACCGCACAAGAAATGAAATCGTGGAAGACTTCGGAGCCAAAGGAAGCACACGGTAAGACTGCTCTCAAAAAAGCAATTTGCTTTGAGTAGTAGTAACCTTTGAATCAATTTCAACTTTCAAATTTCAGGGCCTATCAGTAATACTATAAGTATCTGACTACACTACTACTACTTTTGTGCTTGGGGACATCATGATCTAGACCGACAGAGATTGGGTCAGACTACTCGCGTGGAGCGCTGCCGGTGAACGTTAGAGCAAGTTTCGTGCTCGGAGAACGGGGACGATTGGTGCGGATGCCGCTCCGATGTTTGCTCCTCTGTCCTTTGCCGCGACGTCACATCCATCGCATCGTGGGGTGCATCATCATCGCCAGGTTGCGTTTATTCGGTCTTGCTATTGTTTCTTCACATCTTTGCTCCTCTGCCCCGTTAGATGATGCTGGTTGGAAGACGGAAGCACCCCAAAAGACGACATCCTAACCAAATCGACGGGAGACATGGTAAGCGCTAACGTGCGCATATCGCGTCACGATGTCCTGTACAAGACGTGAAGATTCAGTACTTCAGTACGACGCCACGTTGGGCCTTCCGAGCAAGCCGTATCGCGAGACCAGATCGCCTTGATAGTACCAGCCAACAAATGGTCATAATGCGGCAGGCCGGCGGCGAAGGGTGGCCCATTGAAAAAGACATACTCCGGCTTCCTTTCTGAAAGCTTCATGCTCGTCTGAAACGCGTCGATCTCACGCCAGTATGACGACCTTTAATTCTTCCTTGGAGAAATTGAAGGGTTGTGATACTCTGTCAGACGGGAAGATGAAGGTCCGTGACGTACTATCGTGCTTGGGAAATGGCATGATGGTCTGCCAGTCAGTCATCGGCTCACCCCGCAGGTCAGAGTCACTGACTGGAAATGATTCGACCAAGTCCTTATCGGCATTGGTAATCACCTGATTGGCCAAACAGAAAGGCCCTGCCAATAACATTGTTGCTTAGTGCCAGCTCTGGTCGAAGCACACGCTGAGAAGAACGCAACACAGGTATAAGTGAATGCGCGTAGGCGGAGACTTCCGTGTGCGAAGCGAATGATGGAGAACAGGACACTCATTCGTGCCAACCTGTGGAAATATGGACAGGAAAAGCGTATCCGAACAACAAAAAAGTGAACACGTACGTCACGATAGAGGTGAAACAGATGGTGAAGATCCACGAAGCAACGATGGACATCGAGTCATCTCATGCTCAGAATCACGAGTGACATGCTACATCAACTCCCAACCGAATCCAGGTCTCTTACTTACCGCCGAAGAGGTATATCCAGTACGCTACTATCGAGATTAGATTAATGGGGAGCAAGACGGCTGCCCACACATCCTCCAACCAGAAGCGATGAATTTTGAGGCGGAAGTATATCCGCCATACCGTCAGAAGAAGCCCCAGCGTCTCGACAACACTGGTAGATACTTGAGGATTGATTGAGGATTAGCAAAGCCCCTAAAACTGCTCTCCGTAGGTAAAATAAGGCAGACTGTGCCATGCTAGAATAAACGAAGCGAGATGATAGACTCATCTTGCTTTCATCCATGTCACCTGGGAAATGAAACAGGAGAAGTATATGCATACCATAAATTAACCAGCAAGCTGGCAATACACCCAATGCACCAGCACGGACCCGTCAGCCTGAGGCGTGCGTCCACTAGGAATATGACATGGGAAGGACCTTCATATTCGCTGGTGTGGCGAGCAACCGACGTGGGAGGATTGGGAAGATTTGTCAAGCGATGCTGTTATTGTGTGTGATGACCGTTAAACCTGGTAACTTTCATCAGGGTCAAACCAACTTGAAGAGTCACCCATGATGACTGTCATTGTAGACGACGTGGCGAGCAGATGAGAGCTGTTACAGCATATGCCTAAATCATGCACTCACTCAGCGTATCACGAGCCAAACAGCGGTGAAACCTTCTATGTGCTGCCTTGATGATTTAGGACGAAGTCAGTAGGTCGGGTATCGCCTGGCCTGAGTTCGTGGATCAATGCTCATTCAAATAGATTGTGAGTAGAAGAGAGTTGCTTTAAACACAAGCGAACTCAGGGGAACCACTGGCAGTGAAGTTTAGCTGGGAAAATGACGCGAGCACTGGATTCAAATCAGGGGTGAGACTTGGATGACAACCCGCAGTTCTCGCACGATGTCCTGCATCTATCAAACATATTCACAACCCCTACAATCCATAAATGCAATAAATAACTCGCCAACTGATCACATCAGAACAGGTAACTCAACCCTTCCATGGGACTGCGATGTTGCACCTGTCATCCTCATGGTTTGATGATCCACGATTGTAATATCAAGATCGACCGTCGTCAGAGACAAGGCTGTAGGCTGAACGGGCTGAGTTAGCCGTGTGGTGAAATCGTCATCGTCACTGGTGGATGTATCTTCTGTCGTTTGACTTGAACTGTCTCTGTCGTGGAGCAGGAAACGATACGTAAAAGTAACAACGACTAGCAGGTTACAAACAAAAAATGATAGAGCAACCTTTGCGGGAAGAAACGGTTCAACATTGACTTGTGACTGAAATGAAGTGCGTACCTCGACATTTATTCCTGCAATCATCACCACGAATATGTTAAGAATCTGGCCTAGTGTATGGAAAAGTGCCCCAAAGGCTAGGACGACACTGGAAGCGAAGATGGAGAGAATCATTCTTCTCTGACGTCTAGGTAATTTGACCTTCCACAACATGCGGAGAGGGAGTACTACGAGGATTGAGGTCGCTACACAATCAGCTGCCACCCCCGGTACCTTAGATTCAATATCGAAGAACTGGCCAACTTGAACGAGCTTACTTGTGAACTCAAAGACCGAAATGTGCGCCTTCACCAGGCAGAACGGCTTTCCCGACTTGACCACCAGGTGGTGCCAACTCGGGTCCGAAGCACATTGCACGACCTTTTCGATGACAAGTATTACCCAGCACGCCGCATAGAATGCTACACAAGCATAAGTGAGTTTGAGGAGGCGAGGACTTCCATGGGCAATCCTGATGATAGAAAATAATACGCTCATGCGCACCAACCTGAAAGGGTGACGTGAGAACAATTCGCAACGGCAAAAGAGTACAAACGGACGTCACGATAGAGGTGAAGCAAATGGTGTACACCCACAAGTTTATGATAGATGTTAAGCCATCTAGGTCCCAATTGTGAGTCGGGAAATCGCAGTTTGCGACCAACAGATGCTTACTGGTGCGCAAAAAGACCCACTCTGCTACCATCCAAAGCAAACCCGTGAGCAACAGGATGGCCGCCCAGACATCTTCCCACCAGAAGCGACCGATTTCGAGACGAATGTAAATTCGCCATGCTGTTAAAAAGAGGCCCAGAACTTGAAAGACACTGGCGCAGACTGGGAATTTCAGTAAGCCTCCGTAGACACATTCAAATCTGAAATACTATGCGTGCCTCGTATGATGTATACTTCGGACAAGGCCATCGCTGCAATGAGGTGAGAGAAACAACAAGCCCATGCTTGAATCTAAGGCTCATATGGATGAAGATAGACTTTGATAACCGAGAGTCATATCGGTATGGTTGGGAACAGCCCAATTCCAAGGACAACCATATCATCCGCGCAATTGCAACGGGGTGCCTCACCAGGACCGATTCCGTCATTTGCAAACGTGGACGATCGAGACTTGCAACAAATTGTTGTAAACCAAGTGCTCAAAATAGAACACTTGGGTATCGACTTACGAAGCTCGGTTGACAAATCTCGCACCTTTTTTTTCTCGTTGTTGGTCGAGTTCTTTGTGGAGCGAAATCAAGTACGATAGGCGAATTTGATCTCGCCCCCACCGAACGTACAACAAAATTAAGCCTTGTACATGGGAGCGTGAGAGGACCTGCAGCATGACTGTGCACAGCTGGCCTGCGAAGTCTTCTGCAAACTCCGAAGCCTTCAACAACAAGCCACTAGCATGTAGTGATACAATGGTCGTACATATTATAGCCTACAGCACCGATACAAAATATAACAACATGAATGCAAGTACCTACCCGAGCTCCAAGCAACTCTACGTTACAGTCCGCCGTGATCTCCGGGAGCCCGCGTTTTCTTGCCCATCTCCCTGCTGTGCGTTATTGTACAATGACGATCCTGATCTATCCGCTGTCCGTTCGACGATGGACGTGCCATCCCGGAAGCGTGTCCGGAACAACACATTAGCATTCGTAAATAGTCCCTCTTTGAGGGATACGACGATGAACTGCGAGCCTTTGAATCGGTTCTTGAAGAGCTGGCCAATGTGTTGAGTATGTGAGAGGTCGAGCGCCGCGTCAATCTCATCCAAAATATACATAGGAGCAGGCTTGAACTGGAGAAGTGCCATGATCAGAGACAGTGCGATCAATGATCTGGTGTAGGGTTCCATAAGAATTTCATCAAATTCTACATTAGCAGTGACTTACCGTTGTCCTCCGCTAAGTTCGGTAAGACTTTGCTTCCACACGGATCCAAGTCGCACTTTCACTTCCAGACCTTGCATCAAATCTTGGCCTTCTGGGGGTTGTAGTTTTGCGAAATTTCCTGGTAACAGTTCGGCAAATATGGCACCAAAATCACTGCCAAGGGACATCGATAATCCGGGTCGCGTCACAAGAGGAAGAAGCTCACCCATCGACCTTCTCCCAGGTCTTCTGAAGAGCATCGCGCTTATAGCGATCAAGCTCTGTGATCGTTTCCTCGATTTTTTGTTTGTCTTTCAATACAGTTGCCATCATCTTCGTGATCTCGGATTCCTTCTTCTCCACGCTAGTATTGGAGTTGAGACATTAATCGCGGCGGTTCGTGCTATACTTACGTTTCAATCATATTTATGACTTTGGGGTTGACCTTTTTCTTCATACCACGCTGCCGGGCTTCTAACTCGTCCGCCTTGGCGGATAGAGTCTCAATGTCAACCGATTCGAAGTCGTACGGGGAGCCAGGTCTCCCAAATGACCTAATTGCGTTCATAAAATATGGACATGGTTGATCTGGCGCGCAACTTACTGGCATTCCTCACGAATCCAATCGTACTGCTTCTCCAGATTCGCCACGGTTGCACCCTGTGTGACACTGTCTTTTTCCAGAGCGCTTATTTCATGCTCCAGTCGCTTTACGCTCAGCTCGGCATCAGAGATGTCCTTCTTGTAGTGTTTTATTTCGTCATCCAGCATTTTCAATTCGTTATCAAACTGAGTCAGAGTTGCACGTTCTTCCTGCAATCTTGCCTCCGCTTTCGCGTGTTTGGCCTGCGAAATAAGTTGGTTTAACAATGACACCGACAGCTAGCTAGTTGCGACATACCGCAACATCAGCCATTTTGTCTTGGAGCCTACCCACGTCTTTCTTCAACTTGTCGATTTGAGCATTGGTATTTTGAACCGCGACGTCGGCAGCTTGAATATCATTTTCCATTTGCTCTTTAGAGGCAGGAGCACATCAGATATAGTAAATTGGCGTAAATTTCACTCACCTAGTTCCAGCATCGCTGTTTGGTGCTCCTTCTGCTGCGTCTTCACCACGACAGCTTGCTTCTGGACCGCGCTCTTTTGCTTAGAGATCTCATTCTACATGAAATGTCGTAAGTAAAGCCATACTAGAAATCCAAGTGTTCCTTACTTTCAGTTGGTTGATCTTGCCCTCTTTGTTGTCCTTGAACTCGCGCATATCATTTTCGAGTCTCTTGACATCTTCTTCTGCAGCCTTCTGCTCGTCCTTTGCGGTTTGAACAGCGTTTCTAAGTTCGACGATGGCTTGCTTGAGAGATTCGACATCAGCACCAAGCTAGACCGCATGCATTAGGTCATTCTAGAATAACAACGGAAGTCGTCTCTTACCCTCGCAGCATTGCTTCCTCCAATTTGTTCGTCCAGCAAACCAATCTCATGTTTCTTAATCTCCACATCTCTTGAAAGCTTCTTCCACCGTTCTCTCCTCTCCCGTCCTGCTTCCTCGCCCCTCTCTAATTCCGCAAGCCGTGCCTGAGCCTGCTCTAGCATTCTCTCTGCCTCCAACAATTCTTGGACTCTCAACAACACACCACTTCCGCTAGGTGCTGCCCCTCCGCTGAGTGTCCCGGATGGATCATAGAGATCACCATTAAGCGTGACGGAGCGGACCTTGGCGCCAAAAGTAACGGCATTCGCAGATTCCGCATCTGCACAGATGATCGTGTCGCCGAATACGAAGGCCATGGCACGAGCGACTTCATCCGGGTAACCTATGAGCGAAAGTGCGACATTGGCCTTGCCAGGAGCGAGATTTTCGACGTCCGCTAGTTTCTGTTGGGGTTATTTAAGTGGATCTGCGAACGAAATCTTGACGAATTTGTATCAATAAGGAACATACCTGCGGCGAAAGAGTGAAAGCGCTGATCTTAGTGAGAGGTATAATCGTTACGCGTTTCTTGAGCTTGCCATTCTGCAGAAGGTCCTTACCAACACGCTCGTCTTGGACGACGACATTGTACAACTTGCCACCTGCGGCGATCTCAAGGGCCGTGGCTTTATTTGAGTGTTCAGCAGGGACGGTTGTCAAGGTGGCAACGAGTCCTTTGACCTTGCTGCGATCAAAATTGGGGTAGGGCGATGTGTAGTCGAAAGCCAAGTTAGAGAGACGCTGTTTAACAGCGTCGCGCGCCTAGAAGTGGGTGTCAACGACTGCCAAGCATTATGAAAATAGTCCTACTTCTGTCCGCCCGTTGACTTCACCTCGCGCAGTGCGCAGCTCAATGTCGCACTGTTGCTGTTGCTCGGCGCTCCACCCACATTCCGCCAGCTGACGTTTCAACCTGTCAAGTTCTCCTTTCAACTTAGCGAGATTCTGCTGTCCCTGATGGGCCTCCTTTTCGACGACCTTCCATTTTGCCTCAAGTCCCTTCAACTCCTTCTCGTTCATCGAGAGCTGCAGACGATTTTGTTCCTCCTTAGCGGTGGCCTGTGTCAGACGTGCCTTAGCCTCAGCAATCTGGCCCATATAGCCGCCCCCAGTGTTCCCGGAATTGGACGTCGAGACGCCAGTTAAGAGTGTTTGAAGAAGTTCCTCAGAGTTAGCGAGGGTAGCTTGAAGTGTATCATGAGAGGTCTTTACATTTTGATAGGCGTTCTCGAGCTGCTTGACTTGACCCTGTTTATCCTCAAGTGAACCGTGCAGGTTCTGGAGTTCCTCCCGGGAAGCGGCGACCCTCTTTGTCTCCTCGTCGATATTGTCGTTCGCGAGTTGGACCTGAGTACGGAATTTCTCGAGCTCTTTGTCCAACTCTGCAACGTCTTCCTCCATCTTTTTGAGCTTCCCGCCCTTCTTCCGTTCTGCTTCGCGTTTCTCGTTGACTTCACCCCACGTCTTCTCTGCCGCTTTGCAGTCCTTGGCGAGCTTTTTCTTCTGCTTATCCACGCCCTCTTTTTCTGCTTTCTTGGCTTCGATATCTTCTCCAGCTTTCTCGACTTTTCTCTGAGCCTCAGTCCAATCCCACGCCCGCAGCGTACGACCGATTCGCTCGAGTTCCGTCCGGTCTTTTTGCCAATCGAGGAACTGCCGTTTCTCCGCACGAAACTTCTCCAACTTAGGCGAAATCTCCTCGTTAAGGATTGAGCTGAGTTCTTGGACGCGTTTATCCTTTTTGTCCATCGTCCTCTTGGCCTTATCCTTGCGGTCTTCGAACATACGTGTACCGGCCGCCTCCTCCACCATACCAAGGATTTCTTGTGGTCGCATGTTAAGAACCTGAAAGATTATGGTATATAGCCGCAAGCATAGAGACGACGACCGACCTTGGTTATGCGACCCTGCATAATCAGAAAGTTGGGATTGTTGATGTTCAGCTGAACACTCTGAAAAAGGTTTTGAACCGTTTGCTGGGGCGATTTGTGTCCATTCAATAGGTATTTTGATATATTGGGGAGTGCAATCTGCCCTCGTTAATTGGTTAGCGCAACGTCTGACCCTCGAGATAACAGCCAACCTGGCGAGTGACTGTGATCTGCTTGTAATTCTCTAATCCGACGGGACTTTTCTCTCGATCTGAGTTGTCGAAGACGATGGTAACGCTCGCTTTGGTGACACCAGCTTGTCCACGTTTGTAGATGAGATCTTGCTGGTTCTGCGCGCGCATCTACAGGAACAAAGCAGGTAGTTGGACGCAACACGCTTGACAAGCAAATTACGCACCTGGGCCATGTTGGTAATGCCAAGAACAAAACATATTGCGTCCAAGATGTTAGACTTGCCCGACCCGTTCAACCCCGTGATCGCGTTAAACGAAGGATCCCATCCCGTGATCTGCGTTCGTACGGGATAAGATTTGAATCCTACATCAAATCATTAGAGTATAACTTGGTTGGATTGTGTGACCAACCTTCAATGACGAGTTCCTCGATCCGCATCGTTGTGTTTGTGTTCAATGTGAGTCTCAGACGCGCGACGCGACGCGTCGAGTAATTCAAACGGAGTGTTAATCTTGAAGTCACGTGTCAGATGGTGTACGCCACATTTAGGGCAAAACGTTTTGATGGGGTCAAGCGCCTAGAACGCCGGCGCTTCAATAGATCATCACGGATTGCAGTAGCTGGGGCGCTTGAATCCCTCCTGGTAAGCATATCTACAAGGGCTGTCTAGCGGAGTGGCCGGTGACTCCAGCCGCGATCGTTTGTCGGGCACACTTACGGAAAAGGAAGTTTGGGGCAAAACTCTGCCGACACATTTCGGCACAACTTTCGCCAGGGGCACGCGCCCGGCCCACAG
Organism: Porphyrellus cyaneotinctus; assembly: GCA_038091315.1. NCBI lineage: Eukaryota > Fungi > Basidiomycota > Agaricomycetes > Boletales > Boletaceae > Porphyrellus > Porphyrellus cyaneotinctus. Next base: position 14,002 of record JBBPOF010000312.1, on the reverse strand, counting down.
CGTCCAATTAACCATCTTTCACTTCCCGACCACATCCTTTCCTTGGGCCCTTCGCGCAAACACGCGAGTAGCTCAAAACCCGTTCCAGCTTGTAACTAACTAACTTCATCCGAATAGTCTTCCACCTGGCAAGGCAGGTGGCTTCTCCATTTCATCGGTGTTCTCATCGATCTGGCCCTTTTACCTTTCAAGATGTCCCTCTCGGATTTCTCGGACTTGACCGACCTCTCCTCTGATGAGGAGGAAGTACCACTCGCAAAGCGCGGCTCCAAGGCAAAGAAAGCCGTAAAAGAGTACAAGATCACCAACGTTCTCCGCGCACCCCGAACAGCACAGTATACCGCCAAGTCCCTTTATGGTGCGTTGAAGTGCAACAGAACGTTCCTTCCCAGTGCTTATCGCTTACTCGCTGATAGACCAAATCATCGACAACGCCATAGACCTCGATCCGGAGTATCAACGGGGTAAGTCATCTGCTTGTGGAGCGAATTGCTGATACTGTGTAGGCTGATGGTGCTCTCCTAAAAGATGTCGTATGGCAGGAAGAAAAGCAGTCTGGATTGATAGATTCAATCCTGCGCAATTATTACATACCTCCGATAATATTTGGTGCGTAAATCCCTGCGCCGATTGTATCAGATTTTAGAACAAAAATATAAAGCCGTCACAATCCAAGATGATGGGAGCGAATTGCGAACCTGTATTGATGGGAAACAACGCTTGTCCTCGATTCAGAGGTAAATCTGTGATTCTGACGGCCCACATACATACTCACTTGACACGTCGCTTCAATGAAGGTTTGTAGATGGACAGGTGTGTTGTCAGATCTAGTAGCATCATTCGCTCTCATTTACTTTCAAATACAGATACCACGTCAGTCGTGCTCGCGCTGTCAATACTGGTACACTCTACTGATACCTACCAAATCGATCCCTAGATAAAGATTCGTGGGTATCTAGTTGATTACTTCATCTGCAATGGTCGTTTACAAGCAAAACACATATTTCCCTAGATTCACCAATGAGAAGCTTTGGTTCAAGTCAAGTGCTACGAATGCAAGGCGCAAGCTTCTTCCTCAGTCCTTGAGAACGCAATTTTCAAACAAACAGATTGTGTGTGTTGAATATACAGGATTGGACAATGATCAAGAACGAGAAATCTTCCAGGCAAGTAAACAATCTCCGATATTGGCCAAATACTTACTGTGGTATGTCCCATATAGAGGGTTCAATTGGGCGTCGCCCTTACACCCGCAGGTGAGCTCTGTCGATTACATGCCGTTGATTTCCATGCGACTCTTGGAAACAGAACGGCTACAGGCGCTTGTCGGTCCATGGTCTACGGTTATCCACGAGATCCAACACCAGGTTCTCGGAGAAGAAGGTTTCGATGGATATCTCGACTGGGGTCATGCTCGTGGACGAGACTTTCAATGCCTTGCTACGATCGGTTACCTTATTGAGAATCATCCGAAAACTGCAGTCCCAGGGACCAAGGCACTCGAGAAATGGCTCCAGAAGACTCAGCCCGTGTCAATGCAACTTCGTGCCGACTTGCATGAAACTTTTCGGATCTTTGTAACTTTAGCGCGTGACAAAAAATACAGCGGATCGCTCAACAGACCCACGCGTGTTTCTCCCATCGAGTTCGTCATGATAGGAGTCTTGATTTACTTGAAGAGGCAGAATTTGTCGCTCACACAGATATCCTCTGCTGTTGAGAAAATGAGGAAGGACGTACGTGCCTCCCACCAGGATATTCGTTCAAATACTCGCGTCACGAAACACCTGATGGAATTTATGGCCAAAAAAATCAAGGTTTCTGAACTCAGGAGCGACGGAGATGGCGACAAACCTGCCGCTCTGGCTATAGCCAAGGCGACTAAACCTGCCAAGCGCAAAAGACCTGTATATTCGGACGAATCGGATTCAGAAACCCCTCCCAAAGTGAAGCCCGCAAAACAATCGACTGGTTCGACGTCTGCCGAAGGTTGGTGAACTGTCGTTTCAGGCGCAGGTGTTCCGAGCACTGATCGTATTCAAGCCGCCAGGTCATCAAAACAAACGTCTGGTGCAAGTGATCAGAAAACGACTGGCGCAAAGAAAGCAGCGACCATACCACCCTCCAAAACTACCCCGGCTGCAAAACCCTCGCAGCCGTCCACGTCGACTCGGACAACCAACAATTCTCTTTCCAACCTTCCGCCTGCTCCGCTGCCTGGTCCTTCCAAAAAGCCGTCGCTCACGCCCGCGACGATGCAAACATCGCGTAAACGAACACCCCCACCTCCGCCGTCTACGTTAAATGGACACACTGCACAATCGAAGTCAGCCACCTCAAATTCTGGACGCTCCACTCCTTTGACTGTACAGACTGGTTCTATGGTGAAGGTGGAATCACCGAAAATGCCCCCGCTGAACTCCCCAGTTACCTCGTCCGCGTTTGACAGACTCGCACCACTCCGCGCTGCCAAGGCGTCCGTCGCATCTGGTACTAGCGTAAATTCTCCTCAGACGCCGACCGATTCTCGACAGAACCCTGCGGTACCTCAGTCTGTGAGTCAGACAACAGCACCAGTACCACAGCAACAACATCCTCCGCCACCGCCACCAATTCAGCCCTTGGCGCAACATTTACCTGCAAACATAGGACAGGGAGGCAACATTCCTCCACAGGTGGAGGGGGTATTGCGAAGTCTGCGTTTGCAATTCCCGCAACTTGGTGGCCCTTCTCGAAGGATGAGCAATGACGCCGTAAATCCTGCAACAATTGGGCATACGCAACCCGGCGGAGTTGCTGGTCATCAGTTCATGCCCCCTTCAGTGAACAGTAACTCAGGGCACACACCTCAGGGATATGGTGTTGGTACATCACAGGGGACTTACAATAGTAATGCCACCAACACATATCCGAACCAGACACCCAGGCCATATGCCCCATGGCCACCTAGTTCGGCTCCGTCAGGAAATGCGATCTCACGACAACAACCTGCCATGAACTCCCCGATTCCAATTCCCTTTGGTCTGCATGGCCTTCCCCAACGCCCGGCGGTCGCCACAAACATTCCAAACAACTCCATGCGCGCAGAACCACTTGGTCCATCTAGATCAACATCATTAGAGAGCACGATTCCTGATGGTCGGCGAGGATCGTACCACAACGATCGACGTCGTCCCTCGGACGACAGACGACCAAATAGATTTGATCGCAATCGCAATAACAATCGCAGTACGCGAGGCTGGTTTCACCAGCGACCTTGACAGAGGGGACGGGATGCGAAAGAACAACTTTTCGTCGTAGGTGGCAGCCTATATAGGGGCGAGGCAATTGGACGTAGTGCCATCCTGGGCTATGTGCACCTTTTGGGGGGAAATGTGGCAGCCAAGCGGAATGGAAGTCGCAGCCCTGTCACCTTTATCGATCCGTTTCTCTGATTCCATACCTTTCGAGACAGTAGATATCGCGGTTACCACAGGATACCAGCAGTCTTATCATGATCGTTACCATTCATGTCATCCAATCACTTTGATCTGCATTGGGCAATGCCTCGTTCCAACTTTTTCAACGTTAGCGTGATGCGGCTTATAATAGTAGAATGGTAAGGTACATCGGGAGCCGTCTACTGTAGCAGGATGGCGACCGCCATCGCCACACACGCTAGTGCAACATACGGCGAGAGGCGCTCTCCTGTCGAAATCCGCGGTTGGTCTAGGATGCACCGTCGCTACAACGCACCACGCACCTATTCGCGCAGACATGAAGAATAGGCCAAAGATCCTGCTCGTACGTCAACACGGGAAAGGCGAAAAGAAGCTGGAGAAATGGATATACCCGTCCTTGTTCCTGTCAATGAGACGAGGTGCGACTGCGCGCACGTACGTGCAGGTGCAAATCATGAGGAGAATGACGAGGAGTAGTGATTGAAAGTTGAAGAGTGCTGACTTGGGGTGTGGTCAGTGGGCGAAAAAAAACTGTAGACGTGAATTGAATCTTACCATGGCTGCACCTTCGATCTAGAAGGAAAACTGAGATGCAGACGGTGTCCCAAAGGTGTCCTGCGATTGACTTACTCGTGGAAGCGGGCCAAGTAACTTGCCACGTGCACTGCATTTCCTCTTTCGGCATACTACACCCTGGGTCAACTCCCTCCAACGAGGTTGTTAACTGCGTACCTTATTCCCATCCGAGCCCTGTGCAAAAATTGCAACCTTGTCCACTGCGAAGAATGCAGATGCCAGTGTTTTCATTGGACAGACAGTAGAAAACTCACTTCAAAACAGTCTGGTTGCATCACTTATGTACAACAGTTAGGCAAGAGCATGGGTAACCTGTGGGTACCGCAGCATCAACCTGTACCCTTACCCACCATAAACCCATACCCTCCATAAAGGGTATGGGTTACAGATGGGTCAGATTCACCCATGGATAACCCATGGAGGGTTTACCCACGGGTTATGCACACTCTGAGCACTGACATGAGATAAAATTGGCTAGAATATGTAATCAAATCCCAACCATCCTCAAGCCTATCTTGTTCCCTGATGTCTGGCAGTTCAGCAACCTTCCTCACATCTTCATTCTTGACAAGGTTTAGCTCACTCCAGGTACCAAGGCACAGAAGCACACATGTTGATTGGACGGATAGCCATGAGCAGACATGTGACAGGACTAGTCGGCCACAGCTGAACAGCCACTCAACATCAACTGATGTAGCTATTTTATGCTCATTAGTATGGTGCTGTGAATGCTGATAATACAAAAAAAAAAAATACATACCAGGGACAGTTAGATAGTTGAGTGCCATGTGAGAGAGGGAAGGATATGTGTGGCGGTGCTCATGCCACCATCCGATTGCATTGGTAACGTGCTCCACATCAGTGCTGAGGTAGCAGTCAAGCTCTGACCCCAAATTGCTTGCCTTAGGTGGGGCAAGGGCTGGGAGGAAATCAAAAATGTTGGACTTCTTGTTGGCATGTTTGTTGCAATTGTCCTCCATGTCTTCCAGATTATCAATGTGTTGGATGGCTGTGTAGGAAGTTTTGAACTCACTTCACATGAGTCTTTCTGCTGTTGAAATCCAATCAGCCTCCCAGTCCATGTTTTTGAAGTAGGTGAGCTTGTGGTGAGGGTGGAGAACTATTGAAGGATGAGCAATTAGTAGATTGACTGTCATAGAGCTCAAATGCTCACTCATCACGATCCAATAGACTTCAGAGTTGTCCATGAGTGAGTAGTAATGGTTGAGAGTTTTCCTTGCCAGTGAGATGGCAGCACAAATGGACAGTAAGTACTTCCAGTCCTAGGCAAATGTTTGGAGTTGATGATTGATGTGGTCCATGGCTGGTATGATGGTGGCGAGGTTGGGTGTTGCCTGTGAGAAGAAAAGTGTAGCATCCTTGAGGACCTAGTGTGTGTTATGATATGCCCTTTTCTCTTCCTTTTCCTTGATTCAGCTAAGTCCTTTTATGGACTTATCTCTTTTCTTCCACGATGACTCACCCCCATTACATTGTACTCCATTTGCTTTGTCATTGCCTCCTTCCATCATATTCCATCATATTCTTTACGCTTGGTCATCATACTTCTATGCCTGCCCTTAACTCTCTCATTCCAGTATATTTAGTTGCCGGCTCCACCTCATGTATTTTCTCAAGCTTGACCTATTTTCTCCTACCTTGAATAGTAGTGCTTGCCCACTCCTCCATCGCTCCTCCTCGAGTGGACATCCTCTGAACCTTTGATCCAAAGTCCACGGTTGTTGGACTTATCCTTTGAACCTTTGGCTTTGCTTCACATGAACCATCGACGCTTCGCATTACACCTCGAAAGTCTACTTCTGTCTCTACCAGAGGCAGTCGTAACAAAAGGTCAAGCTTTCCTTGAACAGCCCTATCATCAAATAGGCCACCCACCCATCAAACCCCTCAAATGTAAGACATGGTGCCTCTTCATGAGTGCCCCCTTACGCCCCAACCATTGATCCAAGACAACAACCCCTTGGCCCCTCGTTTACAGGCTATCGAAGGCATCCATTGTCTACTCCATCGACCACTTCCAATCACACTGAAACCCCTGAATTATATGACTCAGACGACCACCTTCCTTCTGCTAATGAGGAAGACCCTACACTCAAACTCGCAGAACAACTATATTATAACGCTACCATCCCACATTCCCCTAGTCCACCATTGTGTCCACCAACCCCTCCTTGCATCCCTACTCCCCCTGTACCCATGTCCACCACAACCAAACTCACTGAACTGCACCTTGGCGCACCTGAACCCTTCGATGGCAACTACAAGAAGGCCATCCCATGGCTCGACATGGTAGCCATCTACCTCCTAGTCAATGACACCATATACAACACCGACACTAAAAAGGTCAGTTTTGCCCTCTTGTACATGACAAAAAGAGCTGCCCAAACCTGGGCTGCCATGTTCCGAATCCAATGCCTCACCACCACACCTCCCTCGCTTGGGACGTGGACCAACTTCGAAGCACAATTCAAACTTGCCTTCGAACATCATGACGTCATTGGCAAAGCCATTTACTGGCTTTCTACCACCTGCATGGTCAAAAAGACAAAGGGAAATAAGGAAACCTGGGAACCCTCCCTCACTGAATATAACGTCCAATTCAGGAACAAAGTCGCCATTGCTGGCATCACCACCAAAGAAGTCCTGATCGGCTACTATGCTGCTGGACTCCCCTCTTGGATCATGAGAAGGATCATGACTGCTGACTCCACCTCCACAAAAATCACTGAATGGTACACCAAAGCAGAGAAGTACCAAATGCAGTCTGACCGTGCTGATGAAATCGCCAGTCGCAACAAAGGCTTTGGGAGAACCCCCTGCCCCTTCACTCAGAACAACTCCTCACCCGCCAAAGACCCCAGTGCCATGGATGTAGATGCCGTTCAAATCTCTAAGCTCACCCCCAAAGAACGCAAACACTGCCGTGACAAAGGCTGCTGCTTCTGCTGTTGCCAGAAAGAACACATGTCCTCCGCATGCCCTGGCCCCTCTACCTCCTCCTTGACCAAGAAGAAGGTCCAGAAGGTAGAAAAGAAGGAAGAAGAAGTCCCCAAACTCATTGAGATTGATGATGACGATGAAGAAATCACTATCCATTGAATCGCCTTCACTTCCTCGGATTTTTAAAATGGGAAGACCCCCTGACGCAGTCTTCCCTCTCCTCGTATACGTGTGTGCCTGTATTAGTAAAATCTCCAAAGCAATCAGAATTCCCATACAGCTCATTGTCCCCACGCATACCTTGAAAGCCATCAATACCTGTGCCCTAATCGATAGTGGCACCAAAATCTCCTGTATCAACTGGGCGTTTGTTCAAAAGAACAAGCTGCCTACCACCCGTCTACTGGAATCTATCATCATCAGAAACGTCGATCAAACAGATAACAAAGCTGGTTGAATCCTCTTCACCACTGACCTCTTCTTAGACATAGAAGACATCACTCAGAAGATCACTTTCTATGTCATGAACTGTGGCAAAGAAAACATTATTCTTGGCCTTCTGTGGCTTCACAAAGCCAACCCAGTCATCAATTGGTCTCGATGAACTCTCTCCCTCTCAGAATCCATTGACGAGTCCCAGACCCTGTACACTATGTACATATCTGACAATGAACGACACGAAAAGAAGTTCGTCAGACCATCCACTCCCCTGAAACATATCCATGTCACTCCAGCAGTGGATTCCCATCTCTACAAGTACCTCGACACTGAAACTAAAGAACAGTTTAACCATTGAGCCACTCAAAACTACACTCTTCACTGTGTCATTCACGTTGGATCCAAATCCATCAACCATTTTGTAAAATGTGATGGTCGCATCATCCCTACCTCCACGATAGCAAAACTTACCCACGCCACAGAACTCGCCATGGCTGCAGAAGCCGCAAAATCCAAAGCCACTCTCCCACCTGAATACACTCAGTTCGTGTCTGTATTTGAAGAACTGGGCCCTGGACAATTACCTCCCTCGAGACCCTACGACCATGAGATTAACCTTAAAGAGTCATACAAGCCAAAGATAGGGAAGCAACCGAGAAGTTTCTTGAAGAAAACCTTGCCAGCAGGAAGATCTGCCCCTCTAAATCTCCACAAGCCGCCCCCTTCTTCTTTGTAAAAAAGAAAGATGGAAAACTCTGCCCCTGCCAGGATTACTGACAACTAAACCAAGAAACCATCCGTGATGCATATCCACTTCCCCTTATTGGCAACCTCATTGATAAGCTCAAAGATGCTAAGGTCTTCACCAAGTTCAATGTTCGCTGGGGCTATAACAATGTCCGCATCAAAGACGGTCACCAATGGAAAGGTGTGTTCCTTACCCACAAAGGACTCTTCGAACCAATGGTCATGTTCTTTGGAATGACCAATTCCCCCACCACCTTCCAACAGTTCATGAACAACTCCTTCCATGACATGATCGCAGAAGGATGGCTTGTGATTTATATGGATGACCTCCTCATTGCATCCCCCAATGAAGCCACTCACACAGAACGTACTAAACGCATCCTCGAACACATGAAAGAACTTGATCTCCACTTACATCTAGAAAAGTGCAAGTTCACCTCTACAGAAGTCAAATACCTAGGAATGATTGTCAAACCAGGAACCCTCGCAATGGACCCTGTCAAATTAGACAGCATTGCTGCCTGGCCTGTCCCCACCTCAGTAAAACAAGTCCAATTCTTCCTTGGGTTTGCCAATTTCTACCAAAGGTTCGTTGTGAACTACTCCACCGTCGCCTGCCCCCTCATTAACCTTACGAAACTAAACCAACAATGGAACTGGTCTACTTCCTGTCAAAACACATTCGACTCCCTAAAGAAACTCTTCCTCAGCCAACCCGTCCTCCGTCTCCCTGACCCTAATGCTCCCTTTGCCATCGCTATCGATGCTTCCAAGTTTGCCTCTGGAGAAATCCTCCTCCAAGCAGATACCAATGGCAAATGGCACCCCTGTTCCTACCTCTCTCAGTCCTTCTCTCCTGCAGAAAGGAACTATGATATCTATGATAGAGAACTCCTTGCTATCCTCCACACCCTCAAAGCTTGGCAGCATTATCTCCAAGGATCCCCCTTCCTGGTCCAAACCTTCACTGATCACAAAAACCTCACGTACTTCTGACAACCCCAAAACCTCAATCGCCAAGCCCGATGGCTCCTTGACCTAGCGGACTTCGACCTGAAGATGATCCATGTTCCTGGGTCCCTTCTCTCCGGCCCTGATGCCTTATCCCATCAATCTGACCACCTCCCGACTTCTGACTTGGACAATGAAGGAACCACACTATTGCCTCCATCCCTTTTTGTTCGAGTCATTGATGCTGCCATGTGCAACCACATCCAACGGTACTCTAAAGATGACCCTTTCCTCATCACCACCCTCCAGGCCATCAATGAGGACATTCCTCCACCCTTCTGCTCCTGCCTTGCAGATTGGCAACTCTGTGACAGCATCCTGACCTACCAGGATCGCATCTATGTACCTCCTTCTGATGACCTCCACTGAGATATCCTCTGCCATTGCCATGATCACAAAACCGCCGGCCATCCTGGCTTTATGAAAACCCGCCAACTCATCTCTGCAGAATACTGGTGGCCCAGTCTCCCACAGTTTGTCTGCCTGTATATCGAAGGCTGTGCAATTTGCCAGGCCAATAAAGTTAACATGCACCCCATGTGCCCTCCTCTCTCTCCGATTAAATCCGTCGCTTCTTGCCCCTTTCAACAAATCTCTTGTGATCTAATCATGGACCTCCTGGAATCTTCCAGGTTTGATTCCCTCTTGGTTGTGGTGGACCATGGCCTTACTAAGGGGGTAATTCTCTGCCCCACTAAGAAAACCATCACTGCCGAAGGTGTTGCTTCTCTTTTCTTCCACAAAGTCTATAAATGGTTTGGACTATATGACAAGGTCATTTCTGACCAAGGACCCCAATTTGCCTCCTCCTTCGCTAAAGCACTTGGATGACTCCTGAATTACGACCTCTCCCTCTCCACCACATATCACCCACAATCCAATGGTGAAACAGAACAAGTAAACCAAGAAGTTGAAATGTTCCTATGGATTTACTGCAGATCACACACCAACTCTTGGGCCAACTCCATCACCCACGCTGAGCTTGCACACAATCATTGCCCCCACTCTGTCACCGGCAAAACCCCTTTTTACCTAATGCTCAGATATGAACCCTGTGCCTTACCTTCCATCCTTCCCAAATCCTCTGTTCCTGCTGTGAAAACATGACTCAAAGCCCTCTCTGCAGCCAGAGATGAAGCCCTGGCTGCCCACGAACTCACCTGCCAAATGATGGCTTCCCGCGTCCACTCTAAGTTCAAACCCTTTCAGAAAGGAGAGAAGGTTTGGCTAGAAGCCCGCAACCTGAAATAATCTTTCATCTCCAAAGTTTGCACCCAAAAGAGAAGGCCCTTTCACCATCACAGACATCCTATCCTCCTTATCCTATAAACTCCGACTCCTGCAAACGTGGAAGATCCACCCCATGTTCCACACTTCTCTCTTATCTCCCTATTGTGAAAACTCCGTCCACGGCCTGAACCATCCAAAACCACCACCTGATCTCGTTAATGGGGAAGAAGAATTTGAAATAGAAAAGATCTTATGCCACCGTGGAACATTAAAACGCCACTCCTTCTTGATCTGATGGAAAGGGTACACAGCCAAAGAAAACTCATGGGTTCCTGAGTCTGATTTGGACCATGCCAAGACTCTCCTGAATACTTATAAATGGGCACACCCCAGAACTTTCCCTTGCAACATCTGCACCTAGAAAACATTTTCCACCCTTATCATGGCCATTCAACCATGCATTCCCTCTATCACTCTCCCTCCCGCCGCCCATCATACCCTAGAACATATACCTGACAATCTGGAAATCTTGGAACTACTCCTAACTGACTCCCGCCTCTCCCTCATCACTGAACAACACTTGGACCTCCATTTCCCACTAGACTTCCTCCATCAGGCGTTCAACTGTGCTGTCTCCCTTCGCCAATTTGTCCAATACTCCCATTCTCCTAACAACCACCCCACTGATGCTCACCTCTCTGCTGCCAATCGTCTCACACGTATCAACATCGATGAGCTTATCTCTCTCCTCCTCTCTACCCTCATACAGTTAGGCATGCTCAATTTATCCATTAACATTGACTCTGCTCTTCGCACCAATCGTAACCACACCACTGTCCTCTCTCGTGTCCCCACTCCGCTCCCTATACCTCCCCCTTTCCCTAGACCATCCTCTCATGCCTCAACCCACAGCTCCTCCTCTTCCAGATCCATCCACCTTATCCTTATCCAAGCCAGACGACAGACTCCCTGTCCATCTCCTCCTCTCTATGCCCACACTATCGCGGAACTTATGTGAACACAAGACAATCCCATCCTTCCCATGTCTCATCCTCACTATGGTGACACTTGTTATCTCTGCCACTGTCTGAGTCACATGAAAAGAGACTGTCATCTCTATGAATGCCCCAGATGCCACTGATGGGCCCCGGGCCATTATCTGAATCAATGCCCTAACCACCCTTGCACTTGCACCCGACCTCCATCTACTTCTACCTCCTCCTCAGTCTCTTCTTGGACATCTTTGGAATCTACTCTGGCTATCAATCCCACTCTTCCAGTTGAGGATGATCTTTCCTCCATAGTCACTGAGCCTGGGTGGTCCACCTTCCCTGGCCCTATGTCCTCCCTGGGCTATTCCCCTGCTTCTTTACCCACACCATCATCCCTGTCCACTGAATCCTCCCTCACGACTTGCTCTCCTTCCCCCAGCTTCTCCCTCGCTGAGTCCAACTCTTACAATGACTATGACAATGAAGCCATGTCTAACCTGACTGGTGAACCCATCGGACAGGAGTTCTACTTTTAGGATGAGTGATGGGACACTCACCATAAACAGGGGATAATGTTACGATACACCCTTTTCTCTTCCTTTTCCTTGATTCAGCTAAGCCCTTTTATGGACTTATCTCTTTTCTTCTGCAATGACTCACCCCCATTATGTCATACTCCATTTGCTTTGTCATTGCCTCCTTCCATCATATTCCATCATATTCTTTATGCTTGGTCATCATACTTCTATGCCTGCCCTTAACTCTCTCATTCCAGTATATTTAGTCGCCACCTCTGCCTCATGTATTTTCTCAAGCTTGATCTACTTTCTCCTACCTTGAATAGTAGTGCTTGCCCACTCCTCCATCGCTCCTCCTTGAGTGGACGTCCTCTGAACCTTTGATCCAAAGTCCACAGTTGTTGGACTTATCCTTTGAACCTTTGGCCTCGCTTCACACAAACCATCGATGCTTCACATTACACCTCGAAAGTCTACTTCTGTCTCTACCAGAGGCAGTCGTAACAGTGTGGTGGTTTGTGATTATGTGAGCAGTGATATGTACATGAGGATTACACATGCATCGTGACTCACCATCAACACCATGTGCAGCTGCTCGACAACTGTCCACTTCTCATCAGACAGTTTGAACTTTCTCAATCCAAGCTCTTGTTTTTGGGTAATGCCATCAACTGCCTCTCAATGTTGCAATGCATAATCCAACATATCGAATGTGGAATTCCACCTGGTTGCAACATCCTGTGGCAGATATGTCAACTTCAACTTCAGCTTTTCAAAGATCTCATGCCAGGCTGGGAGGAGGATAGTGGTTGAGTGTATGATTTTATAGCCCAATTTTGTGTCTGGGAATGGTTAGATTCCAAGGTAAGCAATCTTATGAGTCATCTGTACCTTCAGCAATGCTGCTTTCACAGGGCATGTTGTTCTCTTTAGTTCCTCAAGATCTCTGGCTGAGAGTTCCTTGGACTCATCAACCCAACCCTTGTCGTTATTGGTTTCATTGTTGTTGTCATCACCCTCATCTTCCATGCCATTGCCTTCACCATCACTGGTCTCATTCAAGTTCAATTCTTTGTCTTCCAACTCACCACTTCCATTCAAGTCTGTCTTTGTAGTGTCAAATTGATGCAGTAAGGATTTTGCTATCAAATTCATGACATGCAAAAAGCAACATGTCTGGTTCATGGGACCTGCGAATGCTGATATGAGATTGCTCAGTGAGTTGATCATTGCATCATTATTCAATGTATTATCACACGTTACACCCAAAATCTAGGCTAGATTAGCATAAGATGTCTTTGAATACATGGTACTAACCTTATCAGCCAAATCAAACTCATCTAGCATCTGTGTGAATGCTGTCGCAAGCTCAAGACCAGTATGTGACTATTGTCATTTTATTAACCATCAGCCACTCATGAAGGTATGTGACTCACAGAGGTGACCTCGACAATGTCTAATGGCATTGATAGAGGCTTTCCTTTATGCTCCAAGTGCATGCAGAAGGCCACAAATGCCTGGTGGTTGGGTAATGATCATGCATCTATTGTAAAGTTCATTTTCCCATTATACTCCTAGTAAAGACCATGAGCTTGACCATTGAATTGATATGGATGGTTACTGGCCTTAAGTGACAAAATCTAAGAGAAGGGCAGGAATTGCCCAGTGCTCAGCTACTGCCTAAGATGGCAGAAACAACTATTATTCACCTAAGAGAAGGATAGGAATTGCCCAGTGCTACAGTACAGTGGCTCAAAAAACTGTCCGCATGTTTGCATATTTTTACCTAAAGCTGATATTCTGCAATAACCCTAACCTGGACTGTCATTATGTCAGTGTATGGAATAAAGTACTTGCTCTTGGCTTTCTGTAACATCAAGGGTCAAGGGATTTGGTTAGGATTTGATGAAATAGCAACCATTTCAAAATGATGACTCATTCGGACAGTTTTTTGACTTTAAGTTTTGATTATATATATTAGACCCTAGCATGCTGTAAAGTGATTACATACATTTGGTAATGGTTCTATTATGTCACCTTTATGTAAATGGGTGTCAGACAACACATACAAACCATACTATTTTATATT
>JBBPOF010000311.1:0-28851 GCA_038091315.1 Porphyrellus cyaneotinctus | reverse complement strand
GTGTCTTGTTGCCTGTATACCTTGTAACACTGCCATGGTGTCAATGATATAGGAGTCGGAGGTGTGTCTGTCGGCTCGATACCCACTCTCTTCACCAGTTGAGATGGCCAGGACTGACTATGCTGTGCTGCTGAACATGGGGGAAACCCCGTCTGCCATGACTCTCGTCGACTCTGTGCCACTCTACTCCGACTCTGACCTCTCCTGATCGGTCTTGCCCGAACCCCTGACCCTGCACAGCCACAACATGCCAAAGGATGGTGCAGGCAATGTGGCAAGGCATGGCCATGTGCTGAGCATTTCCACCCAAGGTGCCCAGTCAGACAGATGGTCTTTCATAATCATACCATTACATATACAGACAACAACGATCTCGCTGAAAAGATAAATGAGATTGAAAAGGATTTTGCAAAGGAAGGTCAGAAATGAGATTGTCTGTACCTTCTACCAATACTTCATGTAATCCGTCATACAATAAATATGATGTTTTGCCCATTGATGAAGTAGAGATCTCACAACTTAAGTTCAAATGATTGGGTCCTGATGCAAAAAGACCCATAAGAGGAACAGAGAATAGTGCTGGATGTGATTTGCATAGCACAGAAGAAATAGTGGTATTGCCAAGAAAAAGAACACTTGTAAGTACTCAACTAGCATTTGCAGTACCAAAAGGAATGTATGGCAGGATAGCCCCACGAAGTGGTCTGTCATTAAAAGGAATCGACATTGGTGCAGGAGTTGTCAATGTAGATTATCAAGGAGAAGTCAAAGTCCTCATAATAAACCACTCTGATGTACAATATGAAATAAAAAAGAGTGATCACATTGCACAATTCATTCTCAAAAAGATCAGCATGGACAAACTAAATGAAACTGATCTTGACAAAACAAAGTGAGGCACCAAAGGATTCAGTTCCATGGGAATAGGAGACATCCCGAAAACTCCTAAAATAATCCAAAGACCAAAAAAGGTTGACGAGTCTGCTAGTCAGATCCTTCCCAAGGAAAAGGTGGATACCCGGCTGATCACCGGAGAGTCTGATGCACCAAAAGTGCTGATGATCCTTCCTTCTCCGAAGGTGGATACTCAACCCAAGTCCAAAGAGAAACAACAGTGGTTAAACATGGTCGATCCATGGACTTGTCAATGGATAAAAAAGGTGATTGATCACACAGATGAACAACATGCTTTAAAACACGTTAAATCCTTCGTTCATGAATCTTGATTAGCCAAAGTAACCCCTCAGTTAATAAGACAGATAAAGGACTTGGAGAACTCAAGTCACAATTCACACTCAGAGAACTCCAAACTAAACCAAGATTCATAAAAGGAAAACGAGCCGAAAATGCATTCGAAATCCCAGTAAAGCTGACGACCACAGCAGGTGACACATTTGATACAATCGCCTTACTAGACTTGGGATGTACTGGCTTGGCTATTGATGTTCAGTTTGCAAAAGAAAAAGGACTGGCTCTCCACAAATTACCAATGCCAATACCAGTCTATAATGCAGACGGAACAATCAATAACGGAGGATCAATCGAAGAGTTCACTACTCTTGAAATGACCATCGGGGAACATGATGAGAATATAGCACTTGCATTGACCAATCTAAGTACTCATGCTGTATTTCTTGGATATGATTGGTTAAAAAAGTACAATCCTGATGTAAACTGGAAAGAGTGAACTCTTACATTTAACTGTGAAGATCACACTCCCAGACTAATTCCATGTGATGATGATGATGAGGATAAAGAAGAAGAACGATTCTTTGCAATAGATCATGACTACATTCAAAACCTAGCCACAGAAATTGTGATAGCTACAGACGAAAAGAAAAGAGAACAAACATTTGAACAAACCATGCCCGAACACTATCATGAATTCAAAGATGTCTTTGCAAAGGAATCCTTTGATGAATTACCTCCTCAACGACCATGGGATCATGCCATAGAACTACTTCCAGGAGATCACAAGATTGACTGCAAAACTTACAATCTCACGCTTGCAGAGCAAAAGGAACTTGATGATTTCCTAGAAGAAAACCTAAAAACAGGATGCATACAACCTTCCAAATCTCCATTCACATCTGCCTTCTTCTTTGTCAAAAAGAAGGATGGTAAACTCCAACCAGTACAGGATTATTGAAAACTCAATGATATCACTGTCAAAAATCAATATCCTCTTCCCCTAATCAATGAACTAATCGATAAACTAAAAAACGCCAAGTATTACACCAAACTCAATATTCATTGGGGATATAATAACATCTGTATGAAAGAAGGAGATGAATGGAAGGCAGCATTCCGAACCAATTGTGGACTGTTTGAACCATTGGTGATGTTCTTCAGACTCACTAATTCTCCAGCCATGTTTCAAACAATGATGAATCACTTATTCCATGACCTCATAAATAGAGGAAAAGTCGTAGTATACATGGATGACATTATGATCTTTACAAAAACCCTTGAAGAACATTGTCAGATTGTAAAAGAAGTCCTCTAAATATTACGAAAAAACAAATTGTCGTTAAAGTTTACCAAATGTGAATTTGAAGCGACAACCACAGAATATCTTGGCATCATCGTAGCTGAAGGAGAAATCAAGATGGATCCCAGAAAAGTAAAAGGAGTCACTGATTGGCCAATTCCTCAAACAAAGAAACAACTATGAGGATTCCTAGGCTTTATGAACTTTTACTGGCGATTCATACAAGATTTTGCGAAAACAGCATGACCCCTCAATGCACTTACATCCGAAAAGCAGGAATTCAATTGGACACCTGATTGCCAGAAAGCATTCAATCATCTAAAACAAAAAATTACCACTGCATCAGCCTTACGGATGCCCACCGACAAAGAACCATTCTGCATTGAAACTGATGGTTCTGGACTTGGTCTTGGTGCCATCCTTACACAAAAACAGAATGATCACTGGCATCCAATTGCTTTCATATTGAGATCTCTTAGTGATGCTGAAAAGAATTATCACACCGCTGATCTTGAACTCACTGCTATTATGTTTGCATTGAAAGAATGGCGTCATTATCTTCTTGATGCCACGCTTCCCTTCGAGATTTTGACTGATCATCAAAATCTTACATACTTCACTCACCCTCAAGACCTCTCCTGATGCCAAGCTCACTGGCAACAACAACTCCAGGAATACCACTATACAATAACTCATCGTCCTGGAAAAATGAACCCAGCGGATGGTCTGTCCCGGAGGTCAGACTTTGAACAGGGGGCACTCATTGAAAACGCACAACAAACTGTTTTGAAACCAATTGACATACGAACTATAATGACCAAAGACATTGGAACAGAAATAAAGGAAAACCAATTCCAAGTCGAAAAGTTTGTACAAAAAGGCTTAAAAACAGAAAATAGTGCATGGAATAAGATGAATGATTTGATTCATTGGAAATCTCTCCTATATGTACAACCTATCACCCAACTAAGAGAGAAAATTCTAAAAATAAATCATGATCATCCACTAGCAGGTGTTATGATTCAATATATGTGCGCCTCCGTTTTCCTCATTTCCTCTCGATTCTCTACCTTCGCCCTCCCTGGAATGCTAATACCAGGTCGAGATGATTTCCTTCTCCTCTTCAATCCAGACGGCTTTAGCGTTATTGTGTTACCTTGAACGCACTCCCCATGCCGTTCTACTTCTCTTTCTCTATTGCCGGTAGGGGATACGCGCTTATGTCTAACCCATTCATCTACGGACAGCCTTCTCCTCTAAGCGGTTCTCTTGCACTGCTTACGTTTCCCCTAACTACCATCATGACTCACTTGTGACTCGATTGTTCTATCTGCATCTACGATGTTCTATAGATTAGTCATCCGCAGTAGTACACGAGTACTTATACCACTCTGCCTGTATTCTTTTCCTTATTCTTGATCTGCGCAATACAACATTCATTGTACACTCTCAAGTCTCACTTGACCTCAGTCTCTTTCGACTTGAGGAACCTCTAACCTTGACCCCTTGACTTGTCTTTGTCGTAGCTTTGTTCTATCGAGGACGTTGTGTCTCTTCGTGAGTACCTCCCTCGAGACAAACAGAGTACGTTCGACGTACAGTGTACGTTTCGTGTAACAGCAGGACATCCTGGAATCTGACGCACACATGATCTTGTAAAAACGCAATACTATTGGCCTACTATGAAAAGAGACATTCACCAATACATACAAGGATGCGACAAATGTCAATGCGTAAAAACGAATCAACAAGGAAAGAAAACTCCTCTTAATCCCAATGAAATACCCGAATCCCCATGGGAAATCATTTCCGTAGATCTGATCAGACCATTACTAGAATCACAAGGAAAAAATGCTATAATGGTAGTGGTTGACAGATTTTCGAAAATGATTCACCTATTTCCCATCCTTACTGAAGTCTCATCGCAAGGAGTAGCAAAGATCTTCAGGGATGAAATCTTTAAGCTGCATGGGTTACCAAAGAAAGTAATATCCAATCGAGGACCACAATTCATATCGTCCTTCATGAAGGAGCTTTACGAACAATTGAAAATAGAAGGAAATCCATCTACGGCATATCATCCTGAAACCGACAGTCAGACAGAACGAAAAAACGCTTGGGTTGAACAATACCTCCATCTATATATCAATCACAGGCAGAATGACTGGGCTGAATGGTTAGCCATTGCCGAATTCGTGCACAATCAGACAACCACTAGCACAACTACTTTCTCTCCTTTCCTTCTAAATTATGGTCACCAACCTCAATCTGGATTTGCTCAGAAAAGAAAAGAAAGAAACCCTGCAGCAGGACAATTCATGGAAGAATTAAAAACAAACAGAGAAATTGCCAGTGCTGCACTCAAAATGGCAGCATACGACATGAAATGCTTTCATGATTGAAAAACACATCCTCCAGTGGAGTATAAGCCAGGCAATCTAGTCCTCCTTGAAGCCACAAATATTTGAACTGAATGACCATCAAAAAAATTAGATGACAAATGATATGGTCCATTTGAAGTGGTCAAAAAGGAAGGACTCGCTGCATATCAGCTCAAACTGGATAAAACATGGCGAAAAATCCACCCAGTCTTCCATGGATGTCTACTTCACCCCTATCAACCAGCAGAATTCCCCTCACAACAGATCAAGAAACCTCCTTTACCAGAGTTAATCTCGGGACAACAAGAACATGAAATCAAAGCGATCATTGATTCTCAAAGATCTGGAAACACGATCCAATATCTAGTCAAATGGAAAGGTTTTCCATGAGAAGAAAATGAATGGATCCCCATTAAGGAATTATCTAATGCCCAAGCAGCTATACGGAAATTCCATAAACACCATCCAGATGCTCCTTGTCTCGCTATTCACATTTCCCAAACATCTATCGATTCCCCCTGTTCTTGTCCTATCTGTTTAGGAATTCCCCTGCCAACTCCTTCTTCTCTCTTCCTGACTGACAACTTTAAACAATTTTGAAAAAGATATCAGCGTTTTGATGACTCTTACTTCAATTTTCCTCAACCATAATCAATCTGGAATCTTGATCAAAGAAGGGGGGTAATATCAGAATCCTGTTTCTTATCTCTTATCTCTTATCTCTTATCTATGATGTAGTATAGAAGGTTGTAGAATGTCCCATGCCTCGAGGCAAAAGGTATATAAGAACCCATGTACATAGTCGTTTCCCCAGTCTTGAAATTATCATTCACTGTTCTCATTAGCTCATTTTGAGTGATTGAGGCAGGGTCCTGACACCTTCATGGTACAGTTTTCCTCCTGCGGCGACTTCCTGTTGGAGCGCTAGACAGCCAAGAAATTGGGCTGACAGGCGCACTGAGAGAGTTTGGTCAGGATCGAGATGATGCGCGACAGCTATCGAGGGACAAGCTCAGTCGTTGTGCGTGAACAACAGACTAGTGTATTTACCTATCGAGGGACAAGCTATGTATAGTTTAGTTCGAGTAGGTAAAAGATTAAAGACTATAACTCACCTCAGTCGTCATGCGTGAACAACAGACTGAGGTGTCTCGACGAAGCAACAGAGTTTATATACGATACGAAATGTATAGTTCATAAAAAGGGGATAAAGGATCTAGCAAGGATCCGGACACAGGTATAGACGAAGTATTAAATACACAGGAAAAACAATATGCTCATACAATAGAAGAACGTATGCAAGGAATGTAAAAGACGCACGCCATATGCGCGCCAGTGATTGAGTTGGCCCAATGATGATGCGGCTGCACACGCAGTTGCATATTCCAACACTCCCCCTCAAGCCGTGCGCAGTCTGAGCTCGGCGGTGAAATGCTTGACCTTGGGGGATGGGAGCGCTTTGGTGAGGGTGTTGGCGACCATGTCATTAGTGGGGCAGAAGACGAGCCTGATTTTGCCGTCGTCAATGACCCAGCAGATAAAATGAAAATGGATGTCAATATGTTTGGTACGTGCGTGGTACTGGTGGTCTTTTGCGAGCGCAATGGCAGATTGATTGTCTGAAAAGAGGGTGATGGGTGCGTTGAGGGGAGCGAGAACTTCACTGATAAACGAATGCAGCCACAGCGCTTCTTTCATGGCGTGTGTCACGGTGACATACTCACTCTCAGTCGTCGAGAGCGAGACGATCTCCTGCTTCTTCGACACCCAGGATACGGCGCCGCCATCTATCAAGAAAGCATAGCCGGATATGGCCTTCTGATCTTCTGCCATGCTACCATCCGCGTCTGTGTATCCCTCCAATGGCTTTATTGCTCCACTGTACATTAGTTGCAGATCTTTTGTGCTGATTAGGTACCTGTAGATATGGCATACAGCCTCCCAATGAGGCATTCTGGCATTGCTCGAAAAATGCGAGATGGTCGATACGGCGTAAGAGATGTCAGGGTGCATTCTGAGTGCTGCGTACATGAGAGAACCAACAGCTTCTCGATATGGGACATGCTGCATGGTGGCGTACTCGGCACCAGTCGATGGGGACTGAGTGCTGGTCAATTTTACATGAGGCTCCATTGGTGTCAAGACGGGCTTGAGTTCATCGAATCCGAAATGACGGATGATCAACTCTAAGTACAATCGCTGCAAGAGAGCAATTGTCTGCTCCTCATGGTTTCGCGTTACCTCAATACCCAATAACCAATGGAGTTCCCCGAGATCCGTGATTTCGACATGCTTTCTGAGTTGTTCTTTTAGCTCGACAATAAGTGTGAGGGTGGATGCTGCAATGGTGCAGTCATCAACATGTACGACGATAACGATGATTGTCTTGTCGCCTCGCTTGATAAACATGGCCTGGTCGACTTCGCATTGCTTGAATCCGAGATTTTTGACGAGAATCTCGACAAGCTTTTGGTACCATCGATGACTGCTCTGTTTTAGTCCATAGAGCATCTTGTGCAGGTGGCAAACGTGGTGTGGGTGAGTCGAATCAGCATATCTGGGGGGTTGTCGCATGTAGATAGTTTCATCATTGTTTAGTTCGCCGTTGAGGTATGCACCTTTGATATCGATCTGGTGAAGTTCGAGGTTGAGATGGGCGGCAAGAGCAAGGACAGTTCGGATGGATGCGAGCTTGGCAACGGGGGCATACATGTCGAAGTAATTGACACTGGGTACCTGTGAAAAGCCTTGCACGACAAGACGCGCTTTGTACCTAATGACATTTCCGGCGGCGTCCTTCTTCGCGCGGAATACCCATTTCGATCCGACAATGTTTGCGCCGACAGGTGGGTTGACGAGCTTCCATTGCATCGGCAAGTGAGGTGGGTTCGAGTGCTTCAGCCTCGGCAATGGTTTCATTTAGCGCGAGAACAAGTTCAGCGTCATCGTCATAGTCGACTGCGCCGAGTGTTTGGTCGGCCATTCCCTCCCCCTCAAACACAGCAGGACTGCTGTTGGGTTCGGGTTGGTCATTGATCAGGTCAGGGAGTTGGACGCCACGAGGTGGGGTTGTGTCGACGGCCTTGCCTTTGATGATGTTGAGTACGTGCTGGCTGGGCTGACAAATGCGTTTTGGGCGAGGTGCAGTGATCGGGTCAGGATCAGGAACACGCGGGATCGCGGTGGTGATAGTGGCTTGGGGCTGTGGTGCAGATAAGCTGGATTTGGTGGCATTAGTGTCACAGGGTTGAGGGTTGTTTATATACACAAGCGTGACATCGCTTGGGTAAGTCCCTTCTTCCTCCCCCTCAATGTTGCGCTGTGACAGTCCCCAATAGATGTTCCGCTCGACGGTGACAGTCCGTTTCGATGGCCAGTATATGCAGTAGGCGTTTTCTGACTTATCGTCAATGCCCATCCATCTGACCTTTTCGGCACGCCATCCCAGTTTATTCCCGTGCTCAGTTCTGACATAGACCTCGGATCCCCATTCGCAAACTCGACTCAGGTCAGGTTTTCGCCCGAAAGCAACCTCGTATGGTGTCAGGCCATCAAGGACCTTGGTAGGTGTTCAATTTTTCAGCCAAATGACGTGACGTGCAGCCTCTCCCCACAGGAATTTTGGCAATCTGCTCGCATGGAGTAGTGCGCACATGCGCTCGAGTATCGTCCAGTTGAGCCGCTTGGCTATGCCATTGTGCTGAGGGGTGTCATGTGCTGTAAGACGTTGCACTGTGCCTTTCTGCTGCAGGTAGACAACAAATTCGTTTCCCAGGTACTCGCCTCCTCGGTCCAAATGGAGCATGCGCATGTTCGCTGCAAGTTGGTGGTCGAGCCACACCTCGAACTGTTTGTATGCTGTGAATGTTTCGCTTTTCTGGCGAAGCGTATACATGTACATCAAGTGCAAGTAGTCATCTGTAAAGGTAACGTAGTACCGCTTTCCTTTGAGCGTTGCAACTGGCGCTGGCCCCCAGACATCAGACCATATGAGTGCACCAACATCTTTGCTCCATTCGCCTTCTCGGACCTTCGCAATTGGCTTGCGCGTTGCCTTGGCATAGATGCAGGACTCACAAAAGGTACCCCTCTCCTTTGTGTCATTGAATTTCAGTCCGCTAACCAATCCGTTCTCGACAAGGCGTCAGGCAACAGATGGGTCAATGTGTCCGAAATGGCGATGCAGCTCCATGACGGTCACCGTTTCTCCAGCAGCATTGGCAGCCTTGTGTTCATGTACGACACGGTACAGCCCTTTCGTGGTATGTGGTATTCATCCGATTGTTTCGCCATCTGATCCCCTGATCGTGCAGAAACCTTCTGCAAATGTCGTCGAGAGCCCAAGCTCATCAAGACGACCGATGGATACCAGTGTGTACCCAACCTCAGGTGAGAACAGGACCTCAGTAAGACGTAATCGTGATATGTCATGCCCATTTGGTACCTCGATTATCATGTCGCCAACTCCGGTCACGACAAACTTTTGAGGATTTGCGGCTGTAAATGATTTATCAGGGATGTCAGCAAGGTTTTCAAAGCGCTCACGATATGGGGAGATATGACGCGTGGTGCCTGAGTCATACAGTTCGACTTGGCACGAAGAGGTGCTTTCATTACTTGATGCCATAGCAGTGTTCTCCAGATCATCAGCAGGGGCAGCACAGTCGATGGATACAGCGTCCTCGACATCCAGCGCTTGGGACTCTTCGAGACCCCAGACGTCATCAAATACATCCTCGTCCGTGACTGAGAACCAGTCATTGCCATCTCCTTCATCTTCCTCATTGTCTGAGGATTCAGTTGACAACAGGCCTGGTATCGACTTGTCATCACTCGAGTCATCCAAGACTCCAAATACACCATCTTCTGAGTCGCTATCACCCTGAGCAATGTTGGCCGTGTCTGTTGCGGTAGGTCTCTTTTCGCTACCGGATTTCTTGTGGAAGGCTGCGAGATGCTCCGTAGATCCACAGTCCCAACACTTCGGTGGGGTACGCCTCCCATTGCCTCGCCTTCCCTTGCCACGTCCTCGTGATGCACCTGAATAGGCAACAGACATTGCCTCATCGTGGTCCTGATCCTTCATGTCACCTCGCACAGGGTACTTTGCCTGTTGGCGATCGGCTTCTTCGGCTATAATGGAGATCAGGACATCAGGGTCTAGCGTCTTGGTGGTTGTGAATAATCGTGCTGCAGTAAGTTGACTTGACACAAAGTTGGCGAGCGAGTTGGTGTTGAAATGAAGCGTACATATATGGCAGCTTACATAATACTCTCCTGTAGTATATAAGACTCGTCTGAGTCTGAAATTAAATAACACTCTTGAACCCGTACCACAACGATCTAAGAGTTACCGCTTCACCATCACAAGGTTAGTACCCTTCGGGTTACGCTCCTCTCAACAGGTTATGAGCCCCGGGCAACACACTGTGCGGCAACACCGTGTGATACCCGTTGGTGAACGCCTACCACGTTCTGATGCGGAAACGCTCGAACGGTGAACGCGAATGAACTTATCCTGTGCGGCAATGCCGGATACTTCCTGCAGCGGCAACGCACAGAAAGTTCACCTTGACGTCGTCATAAACGTCGGTGAAAGTTCACCCAGAACTTAGGCATGGGGAGACTATGTCAAACCATCGCCATAAGGGCTCTGGGCGTCACCGATGCGGCAATCCCGCTCACCGTCTGTCCTTCTTACATTGATCGACTCGGTTACTGATGCCCATCCCAAGATTCACTATGTCGACCAACGCACTCTTCGGTATCCCCAAGCTCAACGGCTCTAACTACCGGCGCTGGGCTCAGGAGATGGAGGCTTACCTCCGTTTCTCCGGACTCTGGCAGAAAATGCACAAGTCTCGCCCCGCTACTCCCAAGGACGTCACCCAGACTCCTGAAGAGAAGGCCGCCATGGAAGAAAAGCAGACTGCTTGGGATGAAAACGATGACAAGGCGGTCGGCGCCATCAAACTTCGACTGGAACCAAACGTCATGCAATGCTATGCTGACGTTGATACGGCCATGACCCTCTGGGACGACCTCCAGAAGAAGTATGACACACCTTCCCTCGCCTCCGCATATTCGGAGTTTAAAGCGATGATCGGGCTGGTGGTCCTGGAGAACAACCACCCGGCTTCGGCTTTTTCAAAGCTGAACGCGCACTTCGCGCAACTCTCGGATCTGGAGTATGAGATCCCGACAAAAATCCAGGCGATGATCACCCTCGCCAAACTCCCTCGTTATGCAGATTTCGCCACCCAGCTCCTCAACACAAAGGCGACAGAAATAAAGGAAGGGGAAACAGTAACGGAGATCTCGATGCACGAGCTTGAAAAGCTCACTACGGCAGCTTGGCAGCAGTTTGCCACGAAGCGTAAGCCCAACAACTCCGGCGGCCAGCAGACGCAACCCCAGCAGGTGCAATCCAGCGCCAACAAAGTATCGAATGTCAAGCGCAAGGGAGAGGATCCTGCCTTCTCACAGCAGCAACAGCAGCAGCAGGGAAATGGTGAGGAGAAGAAGAAGAAGCGTCGCGCTGGAAAGCGCTCACAGCAGGGAGATGATAAACGGCAGCAGCGTCACAACAATGCTGCTGTAAACGAAGGTTCGGCGTCCTTCGCCTTCTCGAATCTTATAACTCCACCTCGCGCACCTCGACCACCTCCTATCGGCCCACCGGCCTTACCCTCGAGGCGACAGCCTGCTCGGCAACGTCGTCCACCCACTCATCCAGATAATGTCTACGGGGATAAACCCCCCGTGGAACAAATCAAGGACATCGAGAGCGAGTCTCGCTGGCGCAAGCTAGTCGAGGACCAACCCGTACCTGCACCGGAGACACCACCAGTTCCTGGCGCTATGCCTCATTCCCCGTCTCCTTCGGAGGCGGATGTTGAGCGCCTAGTGCAGGAAGGGGGAGATGCACTAGTGTCTTTCCTATGCAATCGCGCGATTCCGGTCATGGAAACCACTGCCCCTAACTACAGAGAGTGGAAATTCCGTGATATTCTCAAGCTCCCTGCCGATGAACAGAAACTCTGGCGCAAAGCTTGTGAAGACGAACTCCAAATGCTCAAAGATCGCAAGGTCTACGAGATTGTGGATAGACCAACCCATAAGAAGGTCATTAAAAACAGATGGGTATTTGATGTCAAACCCGATGGACGCAAGCGTGCCCAACTGGTAGCCAAAGGCTTTACCCAGGTTGAAGGTACCGACTTTGACGCCATCTTTTCCCCAGTAGTATGATTCGAGACGGTGCGGGCCATGCTTGCCCTCTGTGCTCTAGAAGATTGGTATATCACCGCTCTAGACGTACGCTCTGCCTATCTATATGGCATACTGGAAGAGGAACTCTATATGGAGTTTCCTGAGGGTTTCTTGCCCCCTCATCTCAAAGGCAAAGTCCTATGTCTCCTCCGCGCCTTATATGGCCTAAAACAAGCAGGACTAGCTTGGTGGCGCGCTTTGGACAAATCCATGCAGGAACTAGAATTTACCCGGCTCAAATCTGACGCCGGACTATTCATCTATCGCAAAGGAGATAACGTTATCCTAGCGATCATCTATGTAGACGACGCCCTCTTCTGCGGACCAAACAAAGCCTTTGTAGAAAAGGTAAAGGCTGCTTTTATGAAGAAATGGGAATGTCGCGACTTAGGAGTTCCCACCGAATTCCTTCGTATGACTATACGTCAAGAAGGTCGGAAATTATTCCTTGACCAGCGCGCTTATCTCGACAAGGTGATTGAGTGCTGTGGAATGCAAAATGCTAAATCCGCGCCCACACCATTACCGCAGGGTTTTTACCCTACAAAGAATGAATCCCCCATCGATCCTGAGTTGCGGACACGCTTCCAGACCGTTATCAGGTCGTTATTATACCTTATGATCAGAACCCGACCAGACATTGCGTATGCAGTGACACAACTCGCTCGTATGTCTGCCAACCCATCAAGAGATCACCTTGAAAAGGCTCTCTATATCTGTCGATATCTGATAAGCACCAGAGATTACTCTCTAGTCTATGACGGTGCTAGCAATAAAGGCATTTTTGCCTGTACAGATTCTGATTGGGGTCAGGACAAGATCACTTATCACTCGCAGACGGGATTTTTCCTGAAACTTGCAGACGGTGTCTTCCTTTGGAATTCACATCTTCAGAAAGTCATCGCACTGTCATCCACAGAAGCCAAGTATATGGCACTGAGCGATTGTTCTCGTCAGGTCATTTGGATCAAACAGATGATGGAAGAGTTAGGTTACCATTTGGGCCCTCTCCCTATCTGTGGTGACAATCAGGGTTCACTCTTCATAGCACAGAACCCGGTGACTGAGAAGAGATCCAAGCACATCCCCATCCAGTATCACTTCATACGTGACGCTGTAATGATGTGGAAACAGGTTGAACTATACTATATCCCAGGGACTGACAACCCAGCGGATATGTTCACAAAGAACCTCGGACATGTCCTATTCGAGAAGTTTCATTCCCAACTTGGATTAGTCTTTAGGTAGAATTCTCGCCACCATTTGTTGGTCGTGCGGATGTTTTCTTCTTTTCTATCATAAGATTC
Organism: Porphyrellus cyaneotinctus; assembly: GCA_038091315.1. Taxonomy (NCBI): domain Eukaryota; kingdom Fungi; phylum Basidiomycota; class Agaricomycetes; order Boletales; family Boletaceae; genus Porphyrellus; species Porphyrellus cyaneotinctus. The sequence continues at coordinate 15,400 of JBBPOF010000311.1, read as the reverse complement.
ACACTGCCGCTTACAGTCTACTATGGTAAACTAAGCGAGGGGGAGTGTTGAAATGTAGCATACATATACAGTAGCTTACATAATACTCTCCTGTAGTATATAAGACTCGTCTGAGTCTGAATTTGAATAACACTCTTGAATCCGTACCACAACGATCTAAGAGTTACCGCTTCATAATCACAAGGTTAGTACCCTTCGGGTTACGCTCCTCTCAACACTTTCCTTTCGTGGGCTAGAGGCGACTGGGGGTCCAGTTCAATTGCCTGAGATTTTCTTGCATCAGAAGGGTCTCGAAGGACGCCAAAAGTCAGCGTACCCTAGTTGCATCCTCCACTGCGAGATCCCATTGTTGCACTTCCTCAGCTGCTTTGCTCCTCTTGATGTAAAGACCAGCTAAACGGTCGGTGCCAGTGGGGGGATCTGATGTGTCGCCCTGATTTTGCTCGCCAGTAGCAAGGAATGCCGACCGAGAACGTGGACTTTCGTTGGCCCCGGTGTAATGTGGTTCTAGGCAAGGCTCTTGGCAATTGGTGATTAGCTCAAACTTGTTAATCGAAATTCATGCCCCTTACCTTCCATTCGATGGGAACCACGAATCTTTATAGATGATCGATCGATCGTTGCGCAGAATTTCGGGTCCGCCCGGAACAGTCACGGAGCTAATTCCCCCGGCAACTCCTCGAAAGAGTGTCCGAAACTTTGTTCCAATGAAATACTTTTCGACGACGAAACGAACGGTAACGAAGCACGAATACCTGCCTGATGCGGCGTCAGTGTAAGCCCGCCGCTCGCATGGTGACAATCCCAAAGGACAAGTCGACCCCTCGTCCAGCCACAATTTCACAAAGATGCCGCGAACATAAAAGGCCAATATTTCACTTCAGCCTCATCTTTCGCAGGTCTACACGGCCCCCTCCCACCCTGGACTCCTCACCAATCCATGCGCGGTGTACATATTAAATGGGCCTCGCGTGCGTACAACTGATTGCTAGAGTGGGGGCTAAGGCTAGGACTCAGGGCAGTCAAACCGACACAAAGCCAACTCTACCAGGACCCCAGGGACTGCCAATACAAGCCCACTGGTACGTCGCTCGTTTCACGCTTACTTTCGTGCGTCGGTCGTGCTCGTTAGTCAATGCTGACGTTCCTGCTCCATCTATGTACCCTCTTGATCCGCCGCATATTCATATTTCCAAATCATTTCCCCGCCACGTCACACACGTCCAAGATCGTCGCATGCTCATTCAGGCACCGGGCGCTATGAACGCTCAACGCGACATGGTTCACCTAGTGACGCGCAACCCTCTCAGATCACGCAGCCGATCAAGCCTCCATGTGGGCTTCGCGCCATCACACTGATCGCGGATGCTCAGGACTGGGAAGATCGGGAACGAGCGCACTGGCTAGTCTTCATCGATCATCTCTGGTCTGATTCAGTGCCTATTGTGAATAGTCCCACATATGTATGGCCAGGTATAGTTTAATATTTGACTTGATATCAATCAGTACGTGCATAACGACGAGGACAAAAGTGGAAAGATAAAATGTACGTCTTGAATGTGAGACGAGTGATGAATATATGATATAAACGAAAACACGAAATCTAGAACGAACGACATGAGATAGTCAAAAAGCAAGCGAAAACAATATACGAGTGTCGAGTCGAATGTCAAATAAGATGGAAAGAAATATGGATGTCGGTGTTCTTCATGGCGCGTCGAACACGTCGGTATGGGATGACCCGATCAGCATGACCTCCCCCTCCCCCTCATCCCCATTCTCCTCGCTGTCTTTCCCCCTGTCTTTCCACCTCGACCGACCTCCATGCCGTGAATTGGACGGCGACCTAGGCCCCGCCTTCCCCCCTCCTCGACTTCCACCCGACCTCAAATTCGCACTTCCGACCGTCGCCTGCGACAACCATCTCAAAATCACCGAACTCGCCCGACTCACGAGCGACCTTCCCAGACTCGACCCCGACGGCGTGCGTGGACTGCCACCTTCCTCGCACGTCGTCGTCAGTCGGGCACCTGCAGACCCAGCTCTCGTCCCCGTCGTCGTCATGGCCACCCTGCCCACCACACGCCCCGTCACACCGATGCCAGCGCCGGTGCTATTCAAAGATAGCGATAGGGACGGACCGCAAGAGTGCGCGAGGGCATTCGTAGGGAGAGATATTGGTGAATGATTAGACGTCAGCGATGCCGTCTTGATCCCGTTCATCCCCAGCCGAGCCTGTCGACGGAGTCCTACATTCATCCGAACTCCAATCCGACCCGGTCAAGCTCATCACGAGGTTGCTCCGCCGAATCTTGCGTGGCGTGAGTGAGGAAAAAATTTAGAACGAGTGGGAGCGGTCGAGGGTGCTGAGACGGGTGGGTTTTCCGCCGTAGGATTCGAGTCAGAATGAGGGACATGTGAGCGGATGAGAGGATACGTACGTTTCGGTGGGTATTTACGATGGCGTTCCTTTGAGACGTTGTCCATCTCTAGAAACGAGTCGCCTTGAGCGTCGGCACTGGGAGGTGGGAGAGCTGGCATGGGTGGTTTGGAGTGCTCTGGTGAGCCACAAGCTCGCATTGGACGTTGCGCGACTGCGCGTGTGAGCAGAAGACAGGCGTGCGAGGTGAGTCTGTCCACCGCGCGTCGACTTGACGGAGCGGATGGACCTGGTATCGGATTTGTCGGCGGGTACGGTGGGGTTGATGGCGGTAGCGATGGGTCTGAGGCTCAGGCTGGCAGCTGGCTTTAGAAGCGACGGTAGGACGACGGCGATGTCGGTGGATGGTCATGTCGCCGAATGTACCTGTTTCATCGAGGTCGTGTTTGGGTGTGCTAATGAGGTCTAGGCGTGCTTCCCAGGTCTGTCCTCTACTCGAGAATAAATTTGAAAGTACACATCTAGGTCGGTGCTAATCTCCTTGCGCCGCTTACGTAGGATACCAAATAGAGATATGCCGAGGAGTAGTGAAGAACCTTCGCCATTGGGACTAGTCACCCAGCTTACTAGTACAACTGATCATCCTTGATCGATCTGATCACCTATCGTGTTATCTTCTCCCAATTTGTTGTCGTCCATGTTGCAGCTTGGAGAGCGATCACGCCAAAATCCCGAGGGTCGGTCATCGGACACCCATCCTGCATTGGAGAACACTCAAGGTGAGAGCAATGGACGAGTTCAACCAATGATTGAACGATAGCGGATCATTAAGATCCCTTAGAACTCCCTGACATTGGTGCAAAACATGGCCCTTCTTCGTCACCGGAATTCCTTGCTGGTGAACCCAATCCCGACAATGTAGCAGACACATCCGTCAACCGCTTAGCTGCTCTTTACATCAAGCGAAGCAAAGCAGCTGAGGAGTCGCAGCAATTGGATCTTGCGCTGGAGGATGCAAATAAGGTATCACAAGTTCGAAATCGTTTCGAGTGGTTTTCACATAATCGGACCAAATATCAGGCGATCGAATTGGACCCTCTGTCACCTCTGGCTCACGAAAGGCGACAGGCAGTATATTACGCGAAAATGGAGCATGACAATTCAGTTTTGCGTACTCGTGGTTAGTGAATTATATCGTTGGTCTGAGCCCTTGATCCCATGCTGAGGATTGCACGTTTCTCAAGACGAGAAGAGGGATGCGATCAGAAAATCTATTCGGGAGGTCATCAAGAACTGGCCACCCTTGCTCATCAATACGCAAACTGGTCGCGTTTGTGACCGAGAGCAGCAAGAGCTCGCTTTCGAGGACCTTTCCCCACTCAAGGAATATATATCTTCTGATACCATCACGACGCCACAGGTCCGAAAGTCCCTTGTCGCAGCAATGAAGAAATGTTGCAGATATGTCATGCTGTCGCATGCTTGGCATTGGTCACAGTCTTCTTTTGTGGATCTCAGAGGGCAGTCATTGTACGAGATGACCTTCCCAGAACACATCATCGAGTTGCAACACTTCTGCGATGTGGTCCGCGGAGCTGGGTGCTATTGGGCATGGTCCGACACCAGCTGTTTTAGGGACGCTTGGGATTATGATTACCATGGAGACCCTTGTGCGCGGAGGACACCAGATCGCCTCTACGGGTGGTACAGCCGCGCGTGGCGTACCATCGTTCTCCTGCACCATCCGTCGCTGCCTATTTCAGTAAAGAACAGCATTTGGATTACGCGCTCTTGGACCATTCAGGAATACGTCGCCGCCCGTTTCGTTTGGTTTTACACTATAGATTGGAAGCTGTATCATAACTTGGGGACTTCCAACCACAAATATTCACCCGTCGTGATCGAAGAGATTCAGGAGGCGACCAAGATGTCTGCAGAGACCATTCACAAGCTTCAGCCCGGGCTCACCTCCGTGCGCGAAAAGCTTCAACTAGCTGCGCCTCGCCACGTAACCAGAGCAGAAGACGCCGCGTACTCCTTGTTGCTTTTATTCGATATCATCATCCCACGGGACTATGGCGAGGGAACAGGAAATGCTATTGGGCGTCTATTGGAGCAAATCATAACTCGCTCGGAGGACGTAGTTGTCCTTGATTGGATCGGGAATCCTGGACCGTACAATAGCTGTCTTCCTTGCGACCTTCGACCATTCGGCACTGCACAGTGCCATGTGCCATCCCCCGTGTTCGAAATCCCGGCATATTTCCCCGAGTTAGACACCGGCGCCATCCTGTTGTATAAGCGACTCGTGGCTCTTGAATCGCCGCGAATGGTTGATAGGCGACTGCGCCTTCCTTGCATCGTGTTTCGTGTCGAGCTGCAGGTCGTTAGGGCTGGGGTTTATCGCCTGAAGATGCGTGGTCTTGGGGACGTGGAGATTCAGACAATGGACAATCTCTCTACCATGTCGAAGAGGCTTTTCCTCGTTCATCCATGGATCCGTATGCTCCTCGATCCCAGCACACCTCAGGCTCCTGCTGGTGCTGATACCCTTGAAGGTGGATAGTACTGCATCCGTGGATATTCCCGACGCAGGCTCTGAACCATGCTTTTCAGGGGACAGCTCGAGAGAACGAACCATGGGGCTGCAACTCGCAGCACGTCTTCGTCAAGAGTTTGGTGGACTGTTACTGAGAGAGGGAGAGGGATCTTCCAAAGAGTACAAGAGAGTTGCAGCTGACACGAGTATCAGGGTACAGCTGTTGGAGAACACATCTTTCGGCCGGCTTTTGGAGAATGTGCGTGTGCTTGACACGGTGTAACATTCCGGAGAATATACAAGTTAGTACGAGCTGTAGAACTCGAAACAACAGATCTATGGGCGTACGCACGTTTCCCTGCTTGATACCCCAAAGGCTCTTTTATCCCTTTGGCACTCCTCCGCCCCTTTTCCTGACTCCGTCGCTTTTACAACTCCCATCAGCTACTTTGACTGCCTACGTATATGCACTCCCCGAGGATCGCTCGTTTACACTTGGACCACATATCGACGGAGGAAGTGTCGAGCGTTGGGAAGATACAGCATTCAAAAGAGTGGAACAAGATTCTTGGTGGTGGTCGGAGTGGCTGGGAGACATTCGATTCGTTCGACGCGACTTGGAGAGTAAATGCAAGACAAGATCTGTACAATGCACCGTGAGTTTTGTGGACATGTTTTATTGACTCGTAATCTACTCAATTGCAGGAACGGCGATCCTTCATTGTTGGCAAGGCTGGACGTCCATGTCCTCCACAGGCGTTAATGAGCGGCCGAAGGCACCTTGCGCGTCCTTACATGCTTTCGCTTGCAACTGCATATATTATCTTACGTCCATTCTTTAAACCGCGTGTTGGCTGCTGCGAGAACGGACCGGTCTCTCTAGAAAGCACAGGACGTAAATTTGGCGGCAGGGGACTGGGATTTAAAGTTGGAAGGTAGCGAGTTTCTTGGCAGCGTGCCTGGAAAGACACAGGAACACGATGAAGCCATGCATCCGCACTTGAGACTTGGGGAGACGATGGTGTCCATTCCGAGAATTGAGCCCGGAGATCAAGTATATTGTGAGTATCCGTTACCGCAGGTCATGACGCCCAAGACTAATCGCGGCCGACTGACTAGGGCATTGCGATACGGTGCATGCCGTGGAGTCAGAACACGGGGGTAATGTAATGGGACTCATCGGTGTTCAATATACAGTAATAGTACTATCAGTGTGGCCGTGACCAAACGGTGATTGCGTGCCCTCCCTCGGAATCGGAGGTACACCCGCTGGCTGGATAGGGAATCGTAACTGGGCCTATCAACGGAAGCCTATCAGTAGGAGACGGAAAGTCGTCAGGACTCGTTAGGATAACCAGTCCTCCTGATATGTCAACTCGTGGCATTAGTCGGTTTTGCCACCCGGACCATCGCCGTGATTTGGAGCATGGTGATCGGCCACTCTACAGCGTTTTTTGAAACTTCATTCCGTTAGTTAATAGGGTAGTTCAGAATAGAAATCGGCGTCGATTTCGCGTCGATTTCGAGGTCGATTTCGAAATGGATTTCGCGACTTGTTTCGAAATCAATCTAGAGTCTGTTTTCGGCACTGTTCGGCAGCAGCCTACTATCGGAGTTTGAAACACGTTCATCTCGCTCGTTAGCACATTGTACTGGAAAACTCTCGCGTAAAACTCAGAAGGATCCCCGCAAAGCCTAGTTCAAGAAAGGCAGCCAACAAGGAGAAGAATCCAAGCAATGACTCAAGCTGACGATGAGGTACTGCCATGTTCGACTGAACAATTACAAACAGCAATAGGGCCAAGCACTGAGATGAACATAGAGAATCTTTTGATCAAAGGGTATCTTGTCTGATTTCATCATCATGTTCAGTGCGTACGCTGCCTGGGTATGATCTAGACGTCCAGATTCATCCACCATATGTTTATAAAATGTTGATGCGATTTTATTCGTCTTGCCGTTGTCCACCGCCCACATCGTCCCAATCACAGAATGGAACCTGGCAAATTGCATCGCTGACGCGAGCTGAATCACCTTGTCATGTCTGGCTGTCGTATGACATGCGGAGAAATACGCAAATTCTGAGTTCTTCAGATGCATGTGATGATTCGTTGGATTGTGAAATGGCCATCATGCAACGCTATGGTATTTCGCACCAAATCAGCACACGACTTTTTGTCGAGTGTGCTATACTTTTTTCAGCCAAGTGCACAACTTTTCGGACGTGAAAACCCAAAGATTCCTAAAGTACTATCCATTACATCAGCATTGTAACAGATTGCTTATGGTAACTTATGTACTTATTTGCTGCTTTCAGCTACTTATGACACTTGTCAGATGCCAAGTTATTATAAGGACCCTTTAAAGTCACCACTGTGACAGTGTCGTGCGTCACAAGCACCGGATGGAATAAGCAGTCGACAAGTAACATAGTTGAAAGCATATTAGTGTAAGGAAAACGACAAAAATGTACTACTTAGTAGTAGCAAGATGAAATACCATGGAGTGGAAGGGGGTAGCATGCTGATCAGTAGTGAGGGGACCGAGAACAGCAGCCATCAAGGAGGGAAAGGGGCATGAAGAGGTGACAGGAGGGAGGACTGAGACATGGTGGGATTACAGCCAAATATGAAGTCAGTAGCAAGACGACCAGAGTGGGGGTGGGTGAACATGAGGCCAGCCGCCATCAGCCTGGCTATGAAGCAATCTCGAATGTGTGATGGTCAGCAAACTTGTTGACATAGAAGAGACAGAAGCTATCATATGAATGATGTGGTTGAATATGGGAGGGTACAGAATGTTTACCATAGACAGGAATGAGATGTGCCACCTGGTAGATGCTGTCAATATGGATGATGCTTATTTCGCGCTGGTGCCACTGATCAAACTGTGGGCACACCAACCACATTCCAGTGTCTTCATCTGGCTCATCCCCAACATGGTCAAACCAGTGTACTACAGTGCAGGGATAATAGATGCCCTGGAAGCGGAACGAGAAGAAGGCAAGGACACGCACAACCTCTAGGCCACTCATCAGTTCCGTTTCCGAGTCTGTGTTCATGAATACACAGTCATAGCGTGGTCCCTCATTTCTCCAGAGAGGTGTGGAGTGAATGAACTCCCGTTGCATGCCATGGATGCCGCTGACATCACTGGATGCATAGAACAATGCACTTGCTGAGTTGACCACCTTGATCTTGCCATCATAGTAGGGATAGTCATGCTCTGGAATATTGAGCAATTCACAGTCACCGTCATATTGTTGTTCAAATAGAAACGTGGCTAGCAATGTAGTGATGTTTGGAATGCTTAACTCATCACTGAGTTGACGCACGGTGCGTGCACGTTTGCGCTCTGTAGGAAAGTGATGAGGGTTGAGGTATACATGATGTATGCTAAGCGAACTTACGAATGGTTTGTGCAAGACGGACATGGGCCTCAACGGCAGTGGAGTCTATATCAACAGGCTCTGCGGCCTGTTCATCTTCTTCATAGGATCCATCCAGATCATCTTGGGATGCAGACAGGAGTGCTTGCTGGGTGTCACCATCAACTTAAGAGATGACATGTCAATTCTGTGTGAGCGAACTTTGATTCAAGTCCGCTTACCTGCACCGCTTGTCCCTTGACTTTCAGTATTGGAGGGGGGAACATCAACCAAAATGTGTGAGTTGAGCATCCCCCGTGCAGCAAAGTCACTGCGTGTGGCAGCCAGTTTATCAAGTTGTTGATTTGTCAGTAGCATTTGTCCAAGTGGCTCGTTTCAGTTGAACTGCTGGTAGGGCTCTTTGATGGCCTTGACATGTTTCGATTCCGTTATTGAAGAGCATAGGCCATTGGGGGCACCAAACTGCTGTATCATATCAATGTAGTGCTTCATAGAATGTTGCTGTGGAAGTGAGAACATATTGACCACGTTGGTGTCTTTAAAAACACTGTGGTACTGGTAGAAATGACAGAGAGCATTTTGAATCCAGTCGAGAGTTTTTTTGTCGATGATGTTCCGCCGCACTAGGTAGCAGAATTCAAGGAATGCATGGACTGTGTGCACCATCTCAGAGGAGACATGCCCATCGATCACAGGCAAATGTACCTGTGCATTATACAGTCTTTAGCCGTGCCCCTGAACCTGAGGAAAACCGAGAACATACCTTCATTAGAGCTTTCGAATCGTTTCCTGTCCATTGCTTGAAGTTGCGCCCTTGAGGAAAACAGCGCAGCCCTGCGAAGGATGCAACTGCAGCGATTCTAGCTCAAGTCCGTGAACCTCTGTGATAGCAGCATGGTAAGGACTCTTACATACCTCTGATCGATGTCATCAAGGACAGCCTGAGCGTCTCCATTTTTGTCTCTTCCATTGATGAATTTCATGATCCAGTCGATGAGATGGTCCTTAAATGTGCCTTTGATTAGCTGATGTAAGATGTTGGGTGCGAGGAGGATGTATATGTCTGCATGAGGGAAATCGTTTGTGAAGGGCTGGGCATCATATAGGTTAATGAAGTGTTGCAACTCAGAGATGGTTGAAAAACGTCACCACAAGATCACTGACGATGCCGTATTCATCCCACAATATGCCCAAGTCTATGTCTTCAACCAGTAAGTTGGTGTGTTCTTGGCAATGGTAGAGTGCCTCCCCATCAAGCTCTTTGTTCCTCACCATGCACCTAAGTTCGTAGTGAAGAAAATGACTATAATCTACAGGCACCTACTTGTTACAATACAGTATATGTGCGCATCTGTTTTCCTTCTTTCTTCTCGTTTCTTCACATTTGCCCTCCCTGGAATGCTAACACCAGGTTGAGATGATTTTCTCCTTCTCTTCAGCCCAGACGGCTTTAGCGTTATTGCATTACCTTGAATGCACTCCCCATGCCATTCTTTCTCTCTATTGCCGGTAGGGGATACGCACTTACGTCTGACTTATCTATCTATGGACAGCCTTCTCCTCTAAGTGGTTCTCTTGCACTGCTTACGTTTTCCCTAACAACCATCGTGACTCACTCGTGACTCACTCGTTCTAGCTGCTTCTATGACATTCTATAGATTAGTCATCCGCAGTAGTTCACTAAGTACTTATACCAACCTGCCTGTACCCCTTGTCCTTATTCTTGATCTACGCAATACAACGTTCGTTGTATGTTCTCAAGTCTCCCTTGACCTCAGTCCGTTTCGACTCAAGGAACCTCAGACCTTGACCCTTGACTTGACTCTTGTCGTAGCTTTGTTCTATCGAGGACATTGTGTCTCTTCGTGAGTACCTCCCTCGAGACAAACAGAGTACGCTTGACGTACAGTGTACATTTCACGTAACACTACTTACTTTGGGCACCAGTTGTGCACGATGCATGCTAGCAGTACTTGCTCTTCATAGTCTGCAATGTAGGGTCCAAGTGTGAAGATGCTCCACCAAAAGTAGCCATCGGTGAATTGTAAGAGTTTCCATTTAGACATGTATGGCTTCAAGTGCTCGAGTATCTTGGACAAAGAACAATGAAATAGTTGGCGACGGAATTTGCAGAATGCCGGCGTTGCGGCATGTGCCTTTGTAGCTAGTAATATAAACAATGTCAAAAAAAAGGAGGAGACATCGGCTCTAGCAACTTACTTTTTGGCATGGCCAGAAAGGTGATTAGCTTGACACCATTCCTATGTGCACGACATGCCGTATTGTGCAAGTTACTGACAGAGAGGTATAGGGGGTAGTAGTCATGCTGGCCAGTTGCAATTGAGATGGTCGTCTTATCCGACCCCAGAACGATAGGAATCATTAGTGCCCCATGTGTTGTGGGGTCACGAGCAATGGTGTCCTACATAATTCTCAGCTACAAAAAGTATATCATCAGACAAGAACTTACTGCCTCCTCCCATGCCCAGTCGCCTGACATAAAGTCTTGCCGGCAACGAGTGTTTGTTGCCGACTCATACTCCCTATATGGTATGAGGTCCAATAGACTCTGGAAGTCAGTGTTTCCCACTATCTGTGTGATAGCGATCTTGGGATCACACATCCAGACATCATATGTGTTGTCCATCCATGGGGCAGGGTGATCCGTCCAGTCTCCACTATACGTAACACCAAAGGATTCCCAGCTGATATCACCGACTTGCAAGCAGTCGATGACACCGTACAACTCAGCACAGCTGCTGAAGGGTGGTCGGCCACCATGTTTGTGGAGGTATGCAGTGAATATATCGAGGAGCTGGTTTATGTTGCCCGCTGACATCTGAATTTGGGTGTAGAGTAGATCAGTGAGCTCAAACTCAGCGCGGTCATTGAAAGGATGCCAGTTGTCTGAGGCTCTTTCGGTGTAAGGAGGAGGTGGGGTGCCATGAGGTAGAAACTTGCCATTCACATCACAAGGGAGTCCTGCATAAGAACAATGGGTGAGGGATGACTTGGTTGAACATTAAGTTTGAAAGCTCACCTGTCAATTTCGTATGGTAGTTACGGTAGAGCTTGGCACCGGGTCCATGCCATTGCGGGTTCGTGGCCTCACCTTCTGTGCCAGTGTGGTGGGGATGGGGGTTGCTGCTGCTTTGTTTGGTTGGGTTGTCATCCTGCTCGGTAGGTACAACGGACCTGCTGGAAGTGAGGTTTACTGTTGGGACAGAGGCCAGGAACTCTGGGTGGAACTGATCGATATGCTGTGTAAGACTGGATTTGTTGCCGAACCAATGGTTACAGTTGGGAAATTTGCAGGGTATACAAAGTGGCGTATTAGCACAGTGGCTAGAGCGCATGAGGGGGGTAGACATGGATGGATGTATTGGAAATTGCAGTGCAAGGAGGGTCACCAGTGAATGGTTTGGTCAGAGACTGAGGATGAAGGAATTTGGGTCGGGTGTGATTCTGACGGTGGTCAGGATAGCAGGGCAGGGCCACCAGAAAGCGAAAAGGAGCTGGAACCTAGAACAAATACGGTTACCATGACTAGTAGGACTTACGAAGTTGTAATTTATTGAGACATACAAAAGGCGGGCAGGGACAGATTCAATATACTGTCTGTCTTTTCTCTCTTGCCTGTTGTTCGTTTCTGACCGCTCTGTCTCACTGCTGCTCATTTCAGTCACTCATTATGGAACAAAGTACTGGTCTCACCTTGCCCCGTCGTACTCGCATGTCAAATGCTATGAAGCATCCCGGCCTGCTGGACGCTGCTCCTAGACGGCGTTCACATGCCGAAAAGGTTGCTGACAACGCACACCAGTCAGAACTCCAAGCCTTGCAGAATGCCAAGGCAATACATATGTTGGATAGGATCGCATCCGTCGAGGAAATGATGGAAGCTTTGCAGCAGGCGAAGCACGCGACAATCAAAAATGGTGTTCACCCAACCAAGTCCAGGACGGTCAAGGATGGGGTCACAGCCGCTGTTGTCCCGAAAGGTAGGAGGCATTCCTAAGTATAAATGAGTGTTAGAATTGAATCTTGGATGTACTTGCAAGGTCACCTCAACAATGACACTGATGGAGCTGCTAGGCCCAGTGCCAGCACTGGCCTGCAGCTGAAGAAGCCTTCTGGTGGTGGACTTGGACTGCGCGAGCTGATCACAGCTACACAGGCTCACCGCCTGTGGTTCAAACAGCTGGTGTCGGCAGCTGTGAAGGTCTTTGGACCTACACAGCCACAAGTCAACATGTGCGAACTGGATCACATCTGGGACGGCGAGGTGTAAGTTGTTTCTCTACTCTGACTCTCATGTTATTACTGACTGAATCAACCCTCTTTTTCATCAACATGATGTGGTCAACACCCGGCAGTCCAGACCGCAAGGCAAGCATGATTTCCAAGGTCAAACAATGGACCTCTCGTGTGCAAAAGGAACAGAAAACCGGCTCAGAGTCCCTATTGGATGCACCTTCCCTCAGCACAGTGACAGAAGCGCCGCCGTCTACTGTAGTGTCAAAAACCACACAGAGTACCAACGCCACCAGTGTGGATGAGGACTGTGATATGGGTATTGATGAAGGTGATACTTACTATGGTGGCTCCAGAGAAGATGGGGATGACACCCTAGAACGAGAAGAGGCCCTAGGAGCTACTATGAAGGAGAAACATGTGAGTCACATCCCCAAAAAATTTGACATTCGTGCCCTCACATTTTTCTGCAGTCGCTTGTCACGTTGACGCAAGTGCCACCCAGGCTGAAGGAAAGGCAGCTCATGCTGAAATGAAAGGTTTGTAACACCGATGATGCACCTGGCATCACTGTGGCCACTACCTCCAGGGAGGACTACATCTCAGGCCAGGAGACAGAGCCGGATGAGACAATGGACGGGGATGATGGGAACTTCAATGAATCCCCGCTGACTGCAGACCCCCAGATAAATAATGCATGGCCTGCAGGACGTCGCCTCACCGCAGCCTCACGCTTCACCAATCAGGTATGGTGATGTGTCCGACCACTGATCAATTACTGATAGAATCCTGACCCATTTTGTAGACTTGCATCAACGTGCTTGCACAGCCTGCCAAAAAAAGTCAAAGTAGGCCCAATGAACCGGAATGTTCCCAGCCCCTCCACCCCAACTCCGTCTTCCCGCTCTAACCGATTGACGAAAGCACAGCACATGTTGACACAAACATCTGCCACAGCAGCCTCGCCATCTGAGGCATCTCCTTCCGTGACGACCAGCACAGGTCAAGTACGTCATACGAAAGCAGACCTTCCCCTTGAGCTAGCAGCCAACAATAGGTGGCAAAGGATTATCATCCCAATGCTACTTTTGTGGGCAGGGGGGAAGGATGACGTTTGGACTGTCACGTGAGCTGCAGTCGCTTATGCGCTCCCGTTGATTGTGGACTCAAACACGAACTTGATCTCATCCGAAATGGACTGGAGCTGGAACGGGGCTATTGTCTCTGTCGTATGTCATTTGCTGGCCCCTGGACTGTTCACTGACACGATTAAATAGGCTTATCAACGTATGTGTGACTGGCGGCACAATATCGGCTCCACCGCCATTGCAATCGTCATGAGCTTGTTGCAGTGCGCCTCTAGCGACCTAGAAATCAGGGACATGGCTGAGATGCTCCTCGAGAGCTTCAGCTTCCTCTATGACAACCTCAATGCCAGCAGCGCCGCGAACGCATTCCACTCTAACTTAATCCGTCAACTCCTCAACAGTGCGCATCTACAGTATGTGAATGGTGCAATGTCGCATGTTCATGCTATTTGTCCTCCCTTGTCCAACTACTGCGGTGTCATTGGCTTGTGTGGGGCTGCGGTACGTTCTATTTCATGCAAATAATACTCAGACAAATTCACAGGTTGTATGCTTTCAGCTCAAGCGTGCACTTCGTTTGGCATCCAATGGATACATTATGCACGACATGATCCAGGCAATGGAGGGCAAGAATAGTGTCCCGAAGACGTCCGTGAAGTTGAACGAGCATTCCGGAAAGGAAAGTAACTTCGCGTTGGCATTCTCTGACCAGAATTGGGGAAGTTCGACAAGATTGCTCACCGAAAGGGTGAAGAAGCGCACAGCCAGTCAGATTGCAGCCATAGTCGAAGAGGCGCGTAGGACTCCTTTGACCTTCGCTTCCAAGCGTGATGCTGGCTCATCCAGCACATCTGCCAGTGCCATGGTGATTGATCCTTACTGCGATATCTGTGAGTCAACCCGTTCATAAATGACGTTTCTAACAGACTTTTTTTTTCTTCCTTAGGATCTCTGCACTCCCTCTGCGCCATCGTCTCGTGCTCGGCCTCCCTCACTCATCCTTTTTTGGCATTACACCAATTCGCTTTGTGACGACTCTGCTTTGAAATGGCCGTTTCGTTTCTGGCCCATTCGGTCTCGATACCCACTTTCGGCCATATTCTCCGCAATGCTACTTGTCGGTTTGCTGCCATCGGATTTGATACCCCCTTTTTGCCATCATTCCCCTCCCCTGCTACACCGCCTTTTCTCCATTTGAATTTGTCCAAAATGGGCTACTTGCTTCCCTCCTTTCCCGCTTTTCGTTTACTTACTGATACTGTATGGCAGCTGGCGTGTTGTAGCGCCATACTTAATCTATGCACTTTTCTGTACCTTATCAATCACGATATGCTTTTTATCTCACTTGCCCAAGTGGACAGTAAGTTGATAAGCTGCAAGCAAGTGGGTTCCAGGAGTGGAACCTACTGATACAAGTGTAGATTCACTTGGAGCACATTCTACTTGATGTCTACTTAGCTAAGCCATAAGTCGTCATAAGTGGCTATAAGTGACATTCAGTAATGTGTTACAATGCTGATGTGAAGCTTAGCCTCAGAGGACAATTCATTCTTGAATGAATAACCCACCTCGAAGGCCTCTATAGGTACCGAGAATGTGCTTCCTGAGGTGCGAAAATACAACAACAGTTGACAAGCATTCCAGTCCTGGCCCCATTTTCTGGATTATAGACACTGAGGCTCCCCATGTGCAAGCAATGTTTCTGCCGTCGCAGGCGGCATTTCCCAAGTGACTAAAGACATATGATAATG